>JAOWBC010001714.1:14857151-14872857 GCA_028566105.1 Hypoplectrus providencianus
TGTGTGTGTGTGTGTGTGTGTGTGTGTGTGTCTGATAATTGAGTGTTCATAGTGTGTGTGCTGATTATTATTCCTTACAGTCTTTAAACCTGAATCACCCTGGTGTATTTAATCAAATCTAATTTGAGTGTCCATTTGGCCTTAGTTATAGAACACACTTGCAATGTACATGAATCTATAAGACAGAAATCATCTATCAGACACACACATGAAGACTAATGTTTGTTCTGTATCTGCCGGCTGATCTCGAGAGGGTGAACCCTCTCCTTCCTCCCCTCTTGTCTCACTCCCTGCTTAACTGAGACTTGGCGAGTCCTTGACAAACAAAGGATTTTCTTCATTTCCTTTACGACTGAAAGGGCGACAATGAAACGGTTTTTCATGACAAACTTGTGATTAGTCTTCATAAAAGTCAGACCCCATGCACTGAGCAGTCATAAGGCACTCCAATAAAAGGACAGATAAATCCCGCTGCTGGATGTCTGGTGTCAAAAATTTCACGGACCTTCGTTTTCCTATTCTTTGAGATAACAGTATTTTGGCTGACATGTAAACATGCTCATATAAGCACAACATGCCTCATATTTTCTTTCAGAATCATAAAGTAGTACAGAGACAAAACGCAAGGCTCCGTGGAAAAGCACAGCCGGGACTGACATCTTATTTATAAGGGGTGAAATTCTCAGCTCGACTGCAACATGTGATTCCAATTGAACCTTCATGGTCCCTGGGACATATTGAGACATTTGGATCTGCAGAGGTGGGAGATGGATGGCTAAAGTACATGACCATGCGATGAGAGGTGAGAGGGAAAGGAGAGAGGGAGGTCAGTGGAGACGATATGGAAAGACAAACTGGAATGCAAAGAGTGGAATAAGAGAAGGGTAGGGAGACGTGCAGCGGAAGGAGAAAATTCAGGACAAAGGAATGAAAAATGAGGAGCAAAGACTTTGATGAAGACATCTCTGAGGTGGGGCTAGGGTTGTTGCGGTGAAGGAATTTCCCCTGTGGTAATTTAGGGTGACTCAACATCGCGATATGCAGTATTAGCGCATATCTACATAGGCTATTTAGGTTGGATGCACGTAATGTGGAACTCAACAACTTTTAGCTGCAGCTGCTAAGTTTAGCACAAGGAGACGCAATTTAGTGTGCTAGTTATTCTCACAATGTTAAATGAAAACGCCATATCTGCAAGACCGACAGCAATGGGGAGACAGTTGTGTAAGGACAGTACGCACCCAGTGGTGTAATGTAACTAAGTACATTTAATCAGGTATGGTACTTTGCTATACAGTTCTAAGGCACTTGCACTTTATATACTCCACATATGTAACTTATTGACTTCTGCTTCACTACATTTTCGGGGCGAATATTGTACTTTTACTCCACTACATCTAGCTGACAACTTTAGTGACTTTTCAGGTCAAGATTAAATGTAAAAAAATATGGTCAATTTAAAATAATTACAAATAAAGTATATTAAGAAGTTAAATATTGGAATATATAAAACAATCTGAGTCGGTCCATTCTGCATATTAATAACTTTTCATTTGGATACTTCGCATACATATTGATGTTGGTATTTTGTACTTTTAGTTTTGATTGCAGTTTTGTACTTGTAGATGATTAATTATGCCAATCACTGAGAAAAAAAGGAAGGCCAAACCTGCCCAAATTAACTGCATAACTCAACTTTTAACTATTCTTTTCTTTTTTTTCTTTTTTTTATTTAGATTAAGTATACCTACATTGAGGTGTAAAATTAGAAAGGTCTATCTTGAAAAATCAAAAAATGCGAACGTAGAGGTTGCAGCAGTGCTACACAGCCCCTCCGAAGGACTGTCAGACAGATTTCTGGGTGATGAAGGGTTAAGATGGGGTCAAGAGTGAACATATACACCAATACATACATTTGCACAAAACAAATTCAGAGAAAGCGGATGTTAGTGGTGGTGTTACTGCAACTGGGAGTGAGGCGGGAAAGCATGGGAGAGTCAGTCGGTCAAAAAAACGAAAAAGAAAAAAAAAAAAGAAAAGAGATGGCAAAAGATGAAGGCAATAAAGAGGGAAGTATGTGTTTGACAAGAGCCACTGCCACCTGTGCTGCATACGAGAGAAAAGAGGGAAGAAAAAGGAGCAGAGGAAGGGAAGAAAGGAGCAAAGGTAAAGATTTAAGAGTCCCAGCCTACTCTAAATCAGCTCAGCGCACTCCATGTTGTTATTCCTAGGCGTCACGGTTGAGGGATATGTGTTTATAATTTGTGTTATGACTTACTTGAAATTATGAGTGTGGAGAGTCAGTGGGACAGAAACAGATGCGTCCGTGTGATGCCCGAGGGAACCATCAATACTGCCTGCCCCTAAGTGCAGTGTGTTCATGTGTGCGTGCATTTGCCTGTCTGTCCACACATTAGCTCTTTCATGTCCTCATGTGCATGTGTGATGTATTTTGTTAGCATGAACATGGGGAGCCCACTAATATCTGTTCCCAGAACATCCATTATGGGGTCTTCTAGTTTGTGATCATGCCCTTCCACCACTTAACTGTCCGGCTCTGCAGAAACATTCCACGTGCATTTTTATGGCCGTCCCTTGATTGCGAGTTTGTAAAGGTGCGGCACGAGGCTGATGGCCCCTGGCTACGCAGTACTAGAGGCCTGTGGTGAGAGCAACTAGAGGACATGAGAAAGGGGCATGGTTGAGTGACACTATTATTTATGGTCTTGGAACGCTGTGTTATTTACAACTGAGGAGGTAGGGAAAATGTCTATTTCTAACAAAAAAAAACACACTCTGATTTGTTTGGTAAGCTTACTGCAAAGCCAGTTAATATGGTAAATCTGGGTTTCAACTGTAAATGTGGTTTAAATGTATTTTATGGGGTCCGAGTTTTGGCTACCATTGGCAAGATTAGAGTCATGCTAACCTATAGCAGCTAACCCGAGGCCACATGCCAGATGGACTTATTACACACTTCCTTCTGTACATTAGCTGGATTAGAGCCTTTATTTATCTTAATTGATAAGATAGGATTGACCCATACCCACTGCAAATAAAACTTGAATGTCAGTCTTATTTCATATTTATGTCAACTGCAATATTCTTCTTGAGCGGCTATATTAGACATTACATGCTAATCCCGAGCTTCAAGCAAGAATGCTAAACTTTACATGCTAACCTTGAGCTGTACTTCCCAAGAAAAATCCATGACAGCAGATGGTTCTCCCAGAACTGGGCCGGGTTGTGTGTGTTTTCACTTCACTAATAAAATATACAACCCACTTACTCTGCTCACCCCCACTCCCACACTAGTGCTCCGACCAGTGGAAGGAGGGGGTGTTGGTCTAATTGAAAGAGTATGTATCAGTTTTACAGCAACAAGAGGGAAAATACGAGGGGACAAAAATCAACAAATCTGCCAAAACTAGCCAAATGTTTAGAGTGGGAGCAGGGATGAGGAGAGATGGCTGACTGCTCCCAGAGATGAGCAGGACCAGACGGCCACCGCTGCATTCCAGTCAGAGAGGGGGAGACAGATAGAGACCCAGACAGAGAGAGAGAGACCAGGTGGCTGTGTGTGTGCGGTGTCTGTGTGTGTGGGGTTGTGTGTGAAACCTTAGACTATCTTGTCCAGTCAAAGACAATATCTAAAAGACACGAAGATGTAAAATAAATGTTTGAATTAATAGTATTCCAAAATTGGGAGATTAAATATATCAAAGGAAAACTTCACCTGCGAAATAAACAATTGTGTATCAGATTATTACCCCATGTTACATTGGAGGCAATGTAAAAAAGTCCCGAGCTGATGTTGTCTCTGCAAGTCAGAATAAATAGCCCCCAGAAATCCTGCCTACATAAATGCATCAGTAATAAAAAAACAATTGCATAAAATATCCTTTTAATTTGATACTTTTATATAGGTAAGTTTGAATGTCTGACTTTTACCTGTAGTGAAATAACCTGAATACTTCTTCCATCACTGGTTGCTAGTAAAACTGTTATAAAAACCAAAGTAAGCTTCATGTGTAAAGCACTGGATGATAACTGCAGTGACAGTGTGCACTGAACTGCAATGCTTACTTGACTAAACAATAAGTCAATTAATACAAGAAAAGCATAGTTTTCTTCCAGGATTCAGGGTAACACAGAATGAGGAACCAATTATGCAAATCATCATTTTGCGGATGAGGTATTCCCATGTTTTGGGAGTATTACCTACAATGTTGAACTTTTTCTTTGATAAACAAAGACTCTGGCTGCAGACAGTCTATGACAGAACGACTAGTGGCTTTAATTGTCTTCTCTCACTTCTAACTCCATTGCATCACCTTCTGCGGATCAGCTAAGGGTCGGATGGATTCCTATTGTTGTAAAAGCAGGATGGATAAATAAACAAGCCTAGTGGGATGTCAGTGATGATTATGATGTCACCGGCAGCTCTTTCCCATTTGGATGTCCTTGGATGTCTCCGTGTGTGCCCGTGTTTGCTGGAGTGTGCATGTGGGCGTTCTTCTGCGCAACCTCGATCTTTCACATCAATGTGAGGAAAAACACAGTCCGCACCAGATAAGTCAATGCTTCTGTCAATCTACAGAACTGTGTGGTGCAAAGCCCGCCTACACTGGTTAAACCAATAAGGAGCGCTCTAAAAACCCTCCAGGGATCCAACCAATAGTAGAGCAGGGTTTTCCATCCTCTTTAAGTTTGTTTTCTGTCTTTATCGGCGCTCAGCTGACTGACAGTGTCTCCCCAAGGCACAAGAAACAAGACAGGGGGCTGTACTGTACCACACACATGTCCTCCTCCCCTGCCGCGCAGTCAGACACACACACACACACACACACACATATATACATACAGCAGCTGGGTTGTTTAAAGCTCCCTGTCATCTGAGGGAGAGGTGAGGGTCACAAAACGAGTAACACTGCTCCAGTCACACTACTGTAAGAACACACACACGAGGAGAGAGGGGAAGCATACACACATATGCACCGTGTTAAGAAAGAGCACTGAGGCCTCAGTATAAACACTGATGAGTTATACCCGCACCCCCAATGTCTGTCTCAGATCCAAACAGATTGTTTTTTTTACATCAAAAGATGAGACTATACAATATGTGGCAAAGCAGAGGATGATGTGTTGAGGTCACATAATGTTGCTTTCTTACAGAACAAAATCTTTCTTTGTCATTATTCATCTTTTTTCCCTTAAAAAATGACCTAATGCTTAATGTAACATCTTTATGTTTCATCTTTTGTTTTTTGTTTTGATATACAACTGCTGTTCTGCATAATGACTACTTTTAATTTCGTAATTTAAATAAGCTGTGACGCTGGAACTTTTGGACTTCTAGTTAGGCACATTTTAAATGCTCGACTTTTAAATGAAATGAACTCATTTCAGTATGTTATTTGTATTGTTACTTATTAAGGGATCTGAATACTTCTTCTATTACTGGTTGCCATGTAAAATACAAATAAATAACAGAGTAAGCTTTATGTGGAAAGCACTGAATGATAACTGCAAAAAAAGTGTGTATTTGGACTGCAATGATTATTTGAACAATCAATAAATAATTGAAAATGTTCTTAATTCTTAAATAAGATACATACAGGGGCATAATTAATCCTCCCTCTTTTTCTTTAGATAAGAGGACATACAGTAAGGCCTAAACCGTCAGTAATGTAAACTGAAAATACCAGGGGGACACGTTTTGTGTTGCGTCATTTGAGAGAGAGATCCTTTGCACTGTCTTGTGTGTTCCACGTGTTAAAATAACCTTCTGTCAAACACAATTCATCACAGGCTCTTGGACAGGAAGGCCCCAACAATGTGCCGCTTTTTTCTCCTCCATTCTCCATTCCATCACTCCCTCTCTCCTCCCTTTCTTTCGCTAATAAAAGAGACGAGCTACTCATCGGAGGAGAGAATGGCATCACCTCCGCCTTGGACTTGGACCTCTCTATCATTCGACTTCTCTCTCCCTCTATCATTCTCTATTTGGCTCCGTCGTGCCCTATACTCACTCCGGCGTGGGGCTAAATATTAAGTTCAAGGAGGTTATGCAAACATGTTGAAACAGCCATCCTTGGCCTAAGTATTACCCTGAACCCTTCAATTACCCGCCTTGCTTTCCTCTCTCCCCATTCCTCCTGCCTTTCCTGTCCTCTGTACGGGTTCTCTCACTCCGGTCATCTAACTGCAGCCTGGAAATACAGCGCACACTCGTGACGTGGGGCCAAAAAACCTTAAAATATCAGGGGCAGAGAGTACAACATAGTGGCGCTATTACACATGCACACACACACACACAGATGTGCACCCAAAATACACAAGTACACACAAACCGATGAAAGACGGGTCCAGAGAACAGTGGGAGCAAGTACCCCTGGTGTATTTTCTCTGTGTTCCAAATGTAGGGCCTGGCGGTGGACCACAGCTGAACCACAGCCGACATGCGGTGGAATGGGAGGCCGCCACACTCACTTCCCTTAAAGGAGCCATAGAGGCACACACACACATACTGGTGATCCCAGACTTACACACACACATGCTCAGACACACACATGTTCAGCAATTTCCTGGATAGCACTGTCATGACGATGGGAGTCCATGTTTAAAAAGTGGTTTGAGGTAAAGGGACAGATCTGTACGGGCTGTTTCCCACAATGCTTTGCCAGACAATTACACAACCCAATTAATGTGGTTACTACGGCGCAGCTAAGACTTTACTCCGTGCGAGCCGAGCGTGCGTGTGCGTGCGCAGTGAGAGAGAAGATGTGTGTACGCTCCTTTGGCCTGTATTATTCTTAGAATTATAGCTTTCTTTGGAGCTTGGACCGGTCGATTTCCCGTCAGTGTGTAAAGGACACACAAGGTCACACTAACATTCACCCCACACTCCATCAGCCAATCCCAGTTATTTCCAATCACAGCCGCATGAGCTCAAGTATTATACAAGCTGCATGCACAGAGGACTACAATACCCACAATGTCCTGTGCTCCATTTCTTTCACCAAATGAAATCTGAACCATAACCCAATGCCAAGAGTGGAATTTTAGAGACAAGTAAAAAAGATTATTGTGGTATAATGTCTTTTCTGCACTTACTGCAACATATTGCATACCAAAGCATGTGCGTGTAATAAAAAAAAATAGTTTTCTGTCACACTCTTTCAGAGACACACTGGTGATACTGCTGTTGTTTGTATATCTCAAAATGATCAGACAAAGGTCTTAAAATCTAAACAACAAGAAAAAATGTATTATCAACATTAGAATGGTACTTATAGAGCACAGACCTCGACCACAGCCAATGGTGCATTCACACACCTTGTATGCTCTCATTTCCAAAGCTAGGAAGTCGTTCTTCCTGCTTCAGTGTGTTCATGGAGTTTAAGTCAGAAACAACACTTTGGTGGCCGTTCATTAGCAAGACAAAAAAGAAAAAAACGAAATGGATCAGGTGAGTTATTAAATGGAATCTGGAGGTAATTTCTCCACTTTTTCCAACATCACTTGAATGCAGCCCAAATGCCAAATCTTGCAATATGGCAGTGGAAAAGAAATTTACTAAATATGTAAAAGGGCCCAGTCTGACTTATTACTACTATTATTCTCTAAATGTAGGGGAGTCAAATAATTTGAAACTAAGGAAGCATTTGTTTCCTTTAGTTCAGTGCTTGAGTAAATGTACCTACCACCTGCATGTGCACAGCTACTGCACGTACAGTGAGCGTGCACACACACAAACACACATGCACAAACATCTGCTTATAATTAGCAATGTTCTGATTCCAACCTTGGTTAATTTGTTTTTCTTTTAATGAAGGATGGTAAAATGTAAGCAAAACAGAAAAAGCTCAAACTGCTCTGCTGTGTGTTGATGCAGCAGGAACCACATGCTTTCTTTACAGTCTGCTACACAAACACACGCTGACCACATACTAACTCAAACAGACTTCATTAGCTCAGCCTTAAAATGCTTTAAAGTGTGTGAAGGGGAAAAAATATATTCAAAGCAAGAAATTATGCAAGAGAGACGCAGACACAGAGACAGACAGAAGGGCACACACACACGCACACACACACAGTGAGCTAGGTGAGGGTGCTGATTAGAGGAGCGGTTGCCAGGTCTGGACAGGTCTGCTGTATATTTAAACAGATCAGTGAAGATCATAGGATCAAAGAGTAACATGATTACTACTTGGCCTTCAGATAAAAAACCTCACTATTATTTCCCTGTCCATACACACAAGAATACACTAATTTGGAAGCACACAAACATTTGAGCATGTTCACACAGACACACACACACAATCTCAGATAAACTAGGGCCCCAGCAATAAAAGACACACACTAAGTTATAGCACAGCAGACACAAAGACAGATGCAAGAACACACACACACATTCTATCTCTTTCGCACACGCAGACACATACACCCACACCGCTCTGTAATCTGGGTAATTTGTATGTTGAAGCTGGTGTAGACAGATCACGCCTCTGGTACATTGAGCCCGCTGTGTCATTGCGTTTGCTTGTTCGTCAGTCGCTGTGAATTCCCAATGGAGACATACCCCTACTTGTAAAGTATAGTGGTTATGAATACGTTTCGTGTGAAGAAGACACATCGAACAACTTGCGCTCGTGTCATAATGGCACTTTCGTGGAAGATATGAGCATGTGTGCGTCCCCGAATTTTACGAGGGCATGAAAATTGAAGCTGCGAGCGCGAACTCGAGGTACATGCACAAGCTTGCAAGCATGAGACAGCAAAAGTGTCCGCCTTGTAATCAGCGAACAGTACGCTTGCTCTTATACCTTTTCGCTACTTGCTTCAGGTTGTCTTACTGGAGACCAGTTTACTTTCACCTTTATTATGTCTTGTCTACTTTTTCTCATAAACACACAATAAAAGCATAAACTGGTCCACTAGAAAGCATTCACACATAAACACAGACAGAACTGCACTCGTGTAAGTGCTCAGCTGGCCCTCCTGCACACCTGTGCATGGATTCCAGCATACGTCTGGTTTTTAATAAAGAGACCAGTGGTCGTGTACAGTCAGATGCTGCTGACAGACTCACTGATTTCCAGATAGATAACACACACATACATAGCCGAGCCAGCTCCCCTGGTAGATTACATCACAGTTATTTTAACAATGGCTTCCACTCACTTCTTTTACTGGCTTTGGTACATACAGTGTATGTAGAGTGTATGTGTGTTGTTTTTATGTTTTTTTTTCTTGATCCTGACTCTAAAATGATCATTCTTTCCGTGGTAACTTAATTACAATGCTAAGAGTTTCAGTAGAATCTCAGTTTGTTATAAGGTTGCGCTAAATATACATCAGACTCCTTAAGAAGGCTACGTTAATGTGTTTGTGGTTATACGCAGGAGGACACGGCTTGCTGCATGTGCCCGTGTGTGAGTGTGCGCATGCTGTGACCAGGCAGTAAAGTGTGTTACGATGTGCTGCTCTGTGCGGAGACGCGGATGTGCTCCACTGACATCGCAGAGTTGAGGTGAAAGCGAGATCATTAACTAAATAAGTTCCTAATTTAACTTCTGCACTGTCACACACACACACACAAACTAAACTTCTGCAGGCGCTGCACCTTTGCTGCGCCTGAATCCCCCCTGTGTGTGTGAATACCCTTCAGCTAGGACACTCCACATTACATCTTTACGAGGTTTACCCCATGAATGAGAGACGTCATTCCATTTTGCTGAGGCATGTGTCCCACATTGAATCGGTTATCTCCAGATGATCATAGTGATTTACAACTCAGCATTATCATTGTTAAGTTTTATGGAAATTCTGAAGTAGTGATTTTAGGACTATTTGTGACAATATCCTGCAGCAGTGCAGCAGCTGAGAAGTTGGTCTGGACTTACAGTTACTTACTACGGTTCATTTGAGGTGAATCTGAAGTGAAACCAAGAACAAATTTCCACTTGTGGTTTTACATATTGAAATAGTTTGGTCTGAATTATTTTGTAATTTATTATAATAATTTGTATTACCTATTATCTGAGCAGACAAACTATGACACCATTTGTGGCTGACAAACAAGCAGTAACTTTCTAAAACTAATTCCTTAAATGGCCATTTCAGACTTTCTACATGAGTGAGTCAAACTCTGGAGACCCACATGTCCAAATATCCAACTTTACAGCAGAATTTAACATATTCACCACATATTAACATATTAACCCTCTGGACTCCACAGAGGGAGGTTTTGTTATAAAAACCTATATTCAGAATGTATTCCCATTCTTCCTGAACATTAAACAATGTTAAATCTGATTAAACCGGGTCTTGGGCCTTCTCTGGCCCCTGCTGTGACTGTGTGCATGTGTCGATTTGTTTAGGCGTGGTGTAAATATTGTGAACATGGTGTCTGTTTCAGAGTCATTAGGTCCTGCCACTGTTAACGCAGAGAGAATACAGGTGTGTTTTGTGTGTTTCCTGGACTTTGAACGAGTCGCATACAGCGATAATACAGGAAGAAAGAATTACAGAGAAACTGGAACACAGTAATGCGAGGAAAAAGGGTCCAGAGACAAAGTCTGCACCACTTATGATTCCAAAAAGGCAGATTTTTACAATCCCAACTCCGATGATATGGTGCATATTAAGAAACAGATTTTTGTGCTGAAGATAGGCTGGAGACCACCTCAGAGCCACGGAAGATCCAAAATAGACTCTACTGGGAAGGCTACAGGCACGCATACAAACATTTTGACAGGAAAATCTGTTGGTGTCACAGAACATCAACTCTAAAAGGAGGAGAAGAGCATGTGAGAAATACAAGTTAGCGAGCAAGAAAAAAAAATGTTTATTGCTCTTTTATCTGCAGTCATGCAGTCAGACATACCAGGAAGCTCCTTAGAACTTTGGAGAAACACTGGCACGAAACGCGCTGTGACTGACGTGTGGAGATGTCTGCAGCGTGGCGTGCATGCAGATACATGTGGGCTTGTGTTTCTGTGTGTATGTGCATGAATGCGTTCAATGTTTGTGCCGCATGTGTGCTGTTTTGGCAGATGTGTGCGCGCGCATGCATGTGTGTTTACCGCGCGTTGAGCTCCCAAAGTGACATGTCAGGACACTGATGTCAGGAAACTGAGACACTCTGAGGCCGACAAACAAACCATGCCAGGAGGAGGATCTAAACAATGTGCCGCAATTGCTTTATTACTCAGTGTTTGCCCTAGGTGTCATGTTACTGAAGTCTTCAACACCATAAAAGCCTTCTCTATGGTTCAGCACTCTGTTTGTGTGTTTGCTCTGGCAGAGGCTCCTCTATGACTGGTTATATTGGACTTGCTCAAACAAAGCCAAACACACAACAGGAGCCGCAAGCAATTAGGAGCTGCCATGGTGCATAAGTCCTCTCTGAACACCCCGTGTTTCCCCCTTCGCCATCCACCAGACTCTGTCTCCTCTACCACACGTTTTGAGGATCGTGCTACCATAGCCTCCATTCACAACACACACTCAGTCCCAGCAACATTTGCTCATTCTACACTGGCATCCTGTGTGGTATCAGCGGCATAATACTGTTTGTGTGTATGTCATCTTCAGGATTAAATGTTAACCTTGGTGGGCAGAACATCGCTGACTGGCACGAGAATGCCTGTAATGCTAGCACGCAGACTAATCCACTGGATTAATACATATTACGATGGTTTAGCAGAGAGCCGGGTGGGCCCTGTGTCTCCATTTCATCCTGTCATTGTGATACATTTGTCCTTATCCACATCATGAAGATGCACCTTCTTCCTCTTTCTGCCACTGATTGATACACTTTAAACCATTTGTGTTTCTCAGAAATCTGCTCCTAACAGGCCAGTCAAAGTGAGTGACGGACATCTAGCTTGAATCAGATGGTCTGGAGCCTGAGTAGAGGGTGATATCTCACTGCCTGTGGCTTGGACGGCAGACTCGTAGAAGATCTGTTTCAAATCAATGTAAGAAAAACTGGTAAACTCAATCTGGGTCAACGTCTTTCCCCCCCTTAACCCCAAAAAGCCCCTTTTCTCCTCTCTCTCTTTGTCTTTCTGTCTCTCTTGCTGTATTTGGGTGTCTCTTTGGCCTTTTGTCACTAAACACCTCATAAGAGAGACGTCTCTTTCTGCAGAAAGTGAAGGAGGACAGGATGGAGAGACGTAGCCGTGATGTAGTTGTAGATCGAGTGTTGGGTATGGTGTGTGTGTGTGTGTGTGCTGGGGGTATGCCTGTACCAGTTGTGTACTAATAAAGCTAATCATTACCATCTGGCCAGCAAACAGATTTCTGAATTCCTGCCTTTTTCATGTCACTACGAGGCCATTATTCCAGCCATGCTTGTGTACCACTTTTTGAAAACTGGAGCATCCAAGCTTAAGACCCGGTTGGAATGAGTGAAATGTAAAATGTGCTCATATTATAGTGATAACAATGCACATGGGGTGTGTGTGTGTGTGTCCATGGTATGGTACAAGAACTATGAACCTTGTTGCCTTTTTACACCTCACACACACACACACACAGCAATGTTTACGCACAGTGTGCAAGCAAAAATGCGTGTATTGCATTTGCACCCAATTTGTGGGTATGACAGGGGACTGCATACCTTGGTATGTTTGTCCTATGTGTGTAAACCTTTTGTAGTGGCCAGCGTAGCTCTCCTGTTACACATACACATGTTCTTTATGGGCTGGCTAATGGAGCTGAGCTCTTCCTGCCTCTGTGATGTGGTTTACTGTTGTTTGATGTGCTCAGGAATCCTGCATAGGAGAGCACCTCAAGCCGATCTTATCACATAAAAGCCCTCGCAATGGAAGAAGACACTCAGCGCTCTCTCTTTTTTTTTTTTTTTTTAACTTAATAGAGATCTGTGCCCCTGTGAGGCTGTGTGTGTACGTGTGCGAGCAAGTGAGCGTGTGTGCATGTGTGCACCATTTCTCTAATTCAATCGAGTGTGTAACCCAAGGCCAAACACACACATTTGATTTCAGTAAATGTTGAACCCAGAGACCTGTGGCTTGAGTGAACTAGAGACATATCAGATATGTCAGCGCACGTTTACTGCGAGTGCATGTGTATGTGACAGGGGGAGTTTTAGCGACGGATGAAAAATAAGAATTTTTACACTTTTTCTTTTTAGATATTTACACTGAAATGTAAATTAAATGAAATGAAAAAATAAATAAATAGCAAAAGCTGACTTTTAAACTTGATTCAAGCAAAATTACAGGTGTAAAACCTCTCCTGGACAATAATCCAGACCAACCAGATGAACTGTGACCCAAACAAGGGTGGTCATGGTATGCATCAAATTGAATGATGGTCCACTTTGTGTCCATTGTGAGAGCATTTCCAAAGGAGACAGCTGTTGAGTCCAGTTGTGATGTGGTAGTAAATGCACAGTGTATGTCTGTATTTGTCTCAAAATGAACACTGCAGCTCCTCAAGTAAGAATCCCATGTCTTGCTTCTCCACAGCGCAACAAAACAAAATGAGCCGCAGTACCTTAGGGAGAGCAGGAGTCAGCTGGAAACAACTCACCAAAATTCAGACTCTACAGAGAGGATACAAGCCAGACTAAAAACAAATCAATTACAAGTACTGTGCACTGAGTTCATGTAGGTGATAACAACAGGATGAAGGTAAGCCATGTTTACTCCTAGGCCTAGTATTTAATTGTTTATTTGTTGGGGTAAGTGCAGTAAAATCTTTGCAGTTGCAGAGAAATGTTGATGTTCTGTTCACACTTATAAAGCTAAAGCTAATACAAACACAGGTCCCTTGATGGGCATTAAAAGTTCTATTTTTTTTTTTTCTTCCATTAAATCTGAGACTGAAAAAAAAACTATAACAAGACATACTATCTTGTTGAGGCTTTGAAATACTTTATGCTAAAATGACACAACTTATTGCTCAGTTCTCTGATCATGACTAAAATTACTCCAGACATAAACACGAATAACCTCATATCAAGACATTTATAAATGGCCACATTCTCAATCACGCATACACACACTGTCTATATTCTGTGTTTCATCCACAGCGTGAGAGTCGTGCCATTGTCTTTGCTCACACTCCCTCTAGCCATTCTTGTCTCTGCAGGATTCCTGTGTTGTTTGTTTAGTGGTGACCAGTCCTGTCTCTGCGCAGTCTGTCCGCCCACATAAAGGCCTTTTCTGTCTTATTGATGCTAGCTTTAAAGACGAAGGACTACACAGATTAAACTGCGGTTGACATCTTGAATAGATGTGACGCTTGTTTCAAATAAACTTTGGGTTTTTAGTTCGGTGTGCCTTTTTTCTCCTTCCTTCTCTTTTCAGTGGGTTTTGCTTTGCTTTTTCTTGGACATCAACTCTAATATCGTAAAAATGAGACAAAAGTTTTATTGCAGAGTTGTGAAACTTAACAGTGTCTGTGATGCTTGTGAACGGTAATTTCTCTCCACAAACAAATAAGAAAAATGTAGTTTTTATTTTTATGAGATTTGAAATCCTAGCGGTGAGCTTAACTTCAGTGACCCCTACTTTCTCCACCAATTTTATTTTTATTTCTTCTTTTTCTCTTTCCACCCTTCTCCTTTCATTTCCTCTTCTTCCTCTCTCCTCTCATTTCTTCTTCCCTCCTCTCCTTTCCAGTCCTAAACTCTGGATACCCACCGGCCCCCGAGAGAACAGTCATGTTTCCAATATGTCTCCATTTAGCAGAGACCAAATGAACGAGAGCAGGGCCAAGACAAGAGCAGGAAAAATCATCACATAGCCACTGGCACAATCTGCTTATCTTTCACTGCTAATAGCTCTCATGCTCTTCACATCATTGCTTCTATGTGCACACATGCATGCACGCACGCACGCACACACACACACACACACACACACACACAAACAAACACACACACGAACAATTCATGTATGCACATGTTGTTCTTTGCACACAAACACATTCAGTGAGCATCAGTGAGGATACACACGCTCATCCAAACTTGCTTGGGCTGTTTCCTGCCACTGCCGAGAAGTACATAATGATAATTACAGTTTGGGTCTACATCCCTGAATTAACCAGATCAGACACACACACACATACACAACTCAGAAGTGCCAGGGGCTGCTGTGGTGTAAGCTGACTGGTGTGCAGTGTTGGAGCAGCCCAGTGCTGGGAAGTGGTCCGTTCTACTATTGTTTTCTATTAAAACCTCCTGGGAACCATCTCAGCAAGACTGAGAGACGTGCAGAGCCAATAAAAAATCCAGTGAAACCAACAAAGAGTCAGAAAGACTAAGCTCTTGCTGAGGGCTTTATGTAACAATATGTTACTCTGATGGAGGAAAACCAGGTGACAATGTGAAGAAGTAAAACTGCAGGGAGCTGTCGACATTGTGATTTTTAAAATCAATCTGTAAAATTTGCAAAACAAAAACGGGGAAAGACACAGACAGAGAGACATACTTATGCCCAGATAAAGACAGACAGCCGCAGTCAGAGAAGCCACAGAGGAGAAAAACAGGAGCCGGAGCTCAGGTGTGTGTGCCAACCACAGAGGCTTGGAGGTGTTTACAGTGTGTGAATATATGCCAGTAAGCCCCATTGACTCACTTGTGTGGGTATACCAGCATTTCATTTGCCCATAATGGTAAACCATGAGGGCATTTCACTAGGCCACTGGTTTAATGGCTGTTTTACAA
>JAOWBC010001714.1:14877869-14888402 GCA_028566105.1 Hypoplectrus providencianus
AGTCTGCTCTCTCTCTCTCTCTCTCTCTCTCTCTCTCTCTCTCTCTCTCTCTCTCTCTCTCTCTCTCTCTCTCTCTGGCTTATACACACACACACATTAAAAAACACACACAGAGTGCTCCCCAGTTCACTGGGGAACGTGCCTCACATGGTTTGCTTCAGCTGGTCTTCTTGACAAATGCCACATTACAGCGGAGAGAAGGAGAAACTTGGCATGCAATCAAACTTCTCTCATGATTTCTAAGATTTGAAATACTTCAGTTTGTGTAGCCCCTCCATTCCATCCTCCCCTCCCTCTCACTCTCTCCTTCTGTCTCGTTTTTTTTTTCTTGCTTTCACTCTAACTCCCTCTTTCTCCCTCTTTCTTCCTTGTTACCTCTCTGCCTCTGCCTTATCTTTCCTGTTTAGTTTTCCCTGTGCTAACTTGGACCAGAGCTGTGCTGTGGGAATATGGCCCCCTTTTAAAGCAGAAAGCCAAAGTTTGTGTAAGTATGTGCATGTCTGCAGACGTGAGTGATTATATGTGAGTTCCACTGAGGTTGTGTGTACGTTCTGCATGCGTATCTTTGTGGCTGGTTTCAGATGTAAGTCAGTCTCACGAAGCTTCGCCCCCTCGCAATTCAACAGTCCTTTAATCCTCATCATCAGTGACCCCAAACCCCTGCCTCTGACCTCTTCATACACACAGACACATACAGGTTCAAAGCCACAAGAGACCACACACACTCGTGCCCCCTGTGCCCCCTCCATTAGCTCTTACCAGTGTAGACTTGCAGTCAGCTAAAGGGCTGAACACAAAGGCAAGGAATCCCATCGACTTTGTTGCTGTTTATGTCAACCAACCATCACACTAACCCTCTTCCTCTTCTTTCTAATGGTAATATAATAATAATTTAAGCCAAGTGCCGGTAGGGTACAAAAGTATCATTCACATGCCAGGCCCATGAACATTTTTCTAATTCAAGTACATACCTAGAAGCACGGACTGTGTCTGTTTCATATGTAATACATTTCCTCTGCTAAACATCTCTGGTTATGTTTGGCTGGTGGAAATTGGAACAGACAGGAAGATGGTTTGTATCACAAGTGCGTGTGTGCAGATACATGGGCGAGGGCGCTCCCTGTCTCAGTCACCGGCAAACTGTACACATACACATACCGTGGAACGCACACACACATTCTTTTAGAGTTAGTGTGATCACAGGAGACTTGTGAGGCGTAATGGATTTTAAAAGTTGTGTTTTCAATACATATATGCCAGCCTTCCCTTTTGTACTGCAGTGAGTGGTTGACATTAAAGGCATTTCTCTGCGGCACATGACAACCAGATATGTGGCTCCATGCTCCTTCAATCAGAGCGCTCAAAGCAAACACACATGTAGCCGCTGCACTGACAGTTCACTGAACTTCACTCACACAGTCATGGATACCCACAGACACATGGAAAGGCAGGCAGTCCTCGCACTTCTTTTGCCTCTTCCTCCCCTAACTCTCTCTCCGTCACACACTGACATACAAATGAGCAAAACAGCCAAACACACGTTTTTCTGACCTGCTGTGTAAGGCTGCAACACCTGTCCTCAATAAACTTTTCACAAGGCAGCTACGGACAACCGCTGATCCTGCTTCAGAATACACCTCACTTCTGACGTCTATATAACATTCATGCACAGATGCACATGTGAACAGGTGAGCGTATAAAGGTTCCTCGTGCAGTATTAAACACAGGTCTCTGCTGCAGCGACCAGGCTGCTGTGCAGGGTAATGAAACCGTGCCTGATGAAGCACTGAGCGAACCGTGCCAATGTTAATAAAAGATCCTTGATCATATACTTTTATGGGTTGGGTGTGCAGTCGGTACCACAAACACTTGAGGTTTTTGTTTGACTGTTTATCTTACTGCAGTTTCCAGCGACTCTTGCTGCTCTGCATCACATCCTGTATTTTTTTTTATCTTGATGCAAATTCAGTTTAATTAATTCATATCACTGCAACGGCCAAGTTGAAATGTTTCTTTTACTGATTAAAGAGATGCATAGCCATTCATGCAGAGGATATGGCATGCGGTTACAGGCGATGTGATTAATATTTTTCCGTGTGTAATGATTTTAAAAGAGTTACATCTGTTAAAGGAAGGAAAACAGTGTAGATTAAGGAAGATAGAGAGATAAGCTATGAATACTGTGCTGATATAACACTGTATATAAAGACAGATGGCTGAATGTGAGACTAACTTCATCTCCAGGATCTCCTCCAGCTGTTTTCGTCTCTCCTGGCGAAGACTGTTAAGGTGTCCGTCTCTTTCATGCAGGGACTGCTGAGTGGAGGACAGATGCAGCTTGGTGGCGTCCAGCTCCTGGCGTGTCTTTTCTAACGCCCCCATCAGCTCCTCCAGCTGTTGAAGGGGACATGGATACACACAGGTGTTATACATACAGTGTTAAAACATAAGAGGATGAGGACTGGGTGATATAAAGGTATGGTATGTCAGGGTATGTGGAAATTCTGACAGAACAATTTTCAAGGCAGTCAAAAACAAAAACGCTGCTCTGTCTGTTACACTGATATGGAGATGCTATATATAGGTAAGAGGTCAGTTTTTACTGGTGAAAAGTCAGGAGGGGACTTGAATTGGACTTGAATTTGTTTACATAAATGTATGTAAGTAGTTCTAAGGGAGGGGGGGGTTGCCTGAATGCTCAAATGAGTTAAAATGACCGACTGAACATGAAAATGAATGGATGGTTGGCATTGCAAAATTACTGAGGTTCATAGGTTAGTTGAATATTTCGTCCCATGTCCGCTGACCTTTGGACTGGAAACAAGGGTTCCCTCTTCTCTCACACCTTTCTCCACTTATTTTATCTCACTCTCAAGTGTGGCTCTACTTTAGAGCAGGTGAGAATAGCACTCAGCCCCTCAACTACATCTCCTCCCTCTGCACACACATGCCCTCCAGCCATGTCGGCCAACCTGCGTGTCTGACAGACAGGATGTGACCTCAGGGCGTCATTATCCTAAGACAGGAAGTGTCTAATTGTCTAACAACAAGTACTTTACAATAGGATGCAGTTCTAGGCAGGCTTCTGACTTGTTCTGAATTGAAGGGCACAAGGATTATAATTTAAATCTTGAGATAGCTAGTAAATAATACATTCTAGAGTTGGTTCTAAAATGAACAAAATGAGAGAAAGTGGAGGAGAATTAGAAAGAAAGAAAGAAAGAAAGAAAGAAAGAAAGAAAGAAAGAAAGAAAGAAAGAAAGAAAGAAAGAAAGAAAGCATATTAGGGGAAGGCACTCCATGGGGTAGGACATGAAAAAAGGAATGGGCCTCTTTTATGAAGGGGCCAAATCGTTCACACATTTTCAGGACACTCTCCATCTCCGCTGGCTTTCTAGGTGTGTTTCACAGATGTCAGATAATGTGCTCACTGACTGGTCATGAATATCACATATGGGGTGAGAGAAGAAAGGGTGAAAGCAAAGCGAGCGGGGAATGCAGATATTTGAAATGGTGGGAAAGTGACATCTCTCAGTCATGACTTCCCAGAAATGAAGCAAAGCATTGTTTTGAATAAAATACACCCTATACTCCTGCCAACAACAACTGACCTCAGTAGTATCCAGCAGTTAATAATCCCAATATCAACAAGACAGCCAACAGTCCAAAATCACCCCGTGTTTAATGTTTGATGTCTCCTTTCAGGCTTAAAAGAATCCACAGCCAGGCTTTTCATCTTGAAAGCCAAGGGTCACACACACATACACACACAACTCCATTCACACCACCACATGTCTATCAACCCTCATGCGACCACTGTCTACCTCCCAGTCCCCCATTAGTCCACCACCCAGGCTAGCCCTCACTTCACAATCACATCATTAATAAGGAATACAATGCATTTTAGTGAAATTAGGGACCTAATCAGCTTAGCGGTGAGCCTGTGCGTGCTAATTTAGCTCAACTTCAAGGCAAAGCCCCCCAGCCAGGCTAAGGCTCACTAAGACTGGCCCAAAGCCCCTTTAGTTGCTAAGCTGATTGGGGGCTCAGAGGTAAGGGCCAAATCCCTCTTGTCCATTTGCGTCGGTGTTGCTGGTTCAGAGGCCTAGTTCAAACGCCACAGAGCAGGAGAGGGCAAGAGAGACAGGAACGGACACAGAGAGAAAAGGAGAGTTTGGACATAATTGGGTGAGACAACTTAAGAAGGCAGATGGGAGAGAACGAGGCTCTGGACAGAGGATGGACAGCAGAAATGACAGCGGGAGAAAGACAAGAGACAGAGAGAAGCCGAGACGCGGTGAGAGACTTAGAGAGCGGGGGCGTGAAGAAAAGTGACCCAGGGCATTACCCATGCTCCATTTCAGCAGGTCAGGCTGATGGAAGACTTTCAGCGCATTACACATCATGAGACTGATTACTCCGGGACAGAGGGGAGAAGAAAGAAGAAAACTGAGAAAAAAAAGAGTAAGTGGGGGAAAAATGTGAGAATGTGAGTCTGGCAGGGTGCTCTGAAACGGTGCCAGGGTCAGGTGATGTTTCAGAAGGACCTGTCGCTCTCTCTATTCCCCCAACATCCCCCTGCACACACTGAAGGCAGGAGCGGCAGTTGACTGACGACTGTGTAACTGCATGTTAATGGCATGTTGACTCGCTGCCTCCTTATGCGGTGACGTCATGCTGGCTCACGAAGTTCAGTGTGTTGACAGCACCTTCTGCAGCAGCGAGCATCAGTGATGGAGCAGCAGTGCTGGGCCAATCGGGTACCTTCCTGTGTGTCAGTGGCCTCTCTATTCTGGCTCAATACATGTCAGCTGCAGTCGCCAGTATGACTGCACGCTGGCTCATTAGGTTGTCTTTGTGTAGGGTCTGGATTGACTTTAAATGAAAGCAAGTTGACTACAACTTTTAGGGTCAACGAGTGTTAGTGTGTCAGAAGTTATGAAAGGATTTCAGCGATTTTGGCTGCACAGGGGTAAACTCGGGTCAAAGCTGAATCATCTAATTCTATGCGTGCGAAAAAAGTCCCACAGACATAAATATACTTTTTTTTCGGATTTCACAGTGGATCGGAATATTGTTTGATAAACACAGTATCCATGCTGACTCTAAGTGAAGCGTGTAAAGTACAGAAATTGCAAAATAAAAGAGGAAAAAAACAAGCCACAGTTAGCATTGGCTCTCACAGAATTTTCTAAACTGAGTTTGACCTCCTCTTTCTTTCCCGCCCTGTCCACCAATCTCCTCACTTCATCTTTAAAGTTCTCCTCTATCAGATTCTGTCTCTCAATGTGCGTCTGTGAAAGAGCATATGTATGTGTGTCTGAAGCAACGCAGCCACCATTCTGTCTCAAAATGTTAGTTCTCGTTTTAACCGCCGATTGCTCTCATATTACTTGTGGCACTCATCAGCGATGCAAGGTCATTCTCATTCAAATGCATACTCACACCAGGAGGAAACACACTCCCTTGCCTTGTTTCTCTTTCCCACCACAGACACACCTACGCTCTCCCTAACATACACACACACATCACAAATGCACACACATCAACGCTTTTTAAAGATGCAGACTGACCGGCTGGCATTCAGAGAGGCAGAGAGATAGCAGGACACGCAGAGTAAAAGGGCCGCCTGTGCTCATACAAGTCTACAGGTTTGTTAATGAATTCTGAATTCCTGCACATAAACCCCCAATGTGTTAAACATATGTTCACATTTTTAAGCCTGGAAAGGAAAACCTCACAAGAGACAGACAAAGAAAAGAGGACACTGGGAGTTTTTGTTTTAGGATAAACTAATTAAGAGACTGTTCTGCATAAAAAAACTGATTATAGACTAAAAGAAAATGAAAGAGAGGTAGAAAAAAAGATGAATCAGTACTAATGATTTTTGTTGGTTTACAGATATATTAAGAGTTAGAAATGATTCATTGACTGCAGTCTGCCTGCAGTCACACTCTATGCCACATGGGGGTGCACTTAAGTCCCTCACATTTTCTCAGGGGTCCTTCTTGGTCCTAGGTGAGCTGATACCTGCACAGATTAAAGGCAGACTGCCTTTGTAGGGGTTCCTGAGACTTGTCTTCTCTCTCTCTCTCTGTGTGTGTGTGTGTGTCTGTGTATGCCTGAACTGGTCCTGAGTCTCCATTCAGTGTGTGTAAACCTGTCTCTGGGCCTGAACACGGGCAGCCTCCTCTTGCGCCCAGAGAGCCTCCCTATGTGCCGAGGTGTTCATGCTCTCCCTCAGCGCCTTCTCCAACTCGCCAATTCGCTCCGCCGTCTCCCGCATGGCATCCTGGGAAGCGGAAAGAGGTAGCTGAGGGGGGGGGGCGAGAGGTGTTCAGAGAAGGAGGACGAGGAGGGTTGGAAGCAAAGTAGTAAAAGCCAGGGGGAGAGTGTTTTTCTTTGAGCATAGTTTGTTTTAAAAACTCATCATCAAGTGTTTTTTTAACGACATAACACTGTACTGGCACCGGATAAATTGAGGTAAGGCGTATTTGTTAATCCCGTTGTAGAAAAGGAATCCAGTCCATGTAAAATAGAAACAAAAGGAAAGACTTGAAGAAGTATAAATGCTGCGGTGAGAGAAGAACAAGAGTTCTCTGAGAAGCAAGAGACACCGCCAAGACAGAAGAGAGTGATAAGTGATGGAGAGAGAGTGTGTAAGTGCCGTGACCTTTGTCCACATCCCTATGAGTGAGTGTGGGTGTGTGGAGCCGACTGTGCACGTTCACATGCACAGTTTGTGTGTGGCCTCTCTGACACCTATGGTGAGTGGAGGAAAAGGATCCTTCTCCGCACTGGGTGATGGAACTGTGAAAGAAAACACTGGACAGAAATAATAAACCCCCGATTCTCTCTCTTTCTCTCGCTCCCTCTCTCTCTTTCTCCTGCTTCTCAATAGTTGACTTGCCTTCAAGTTCACACGTTCACACTTTTCTGGGAGCAGTGCAAAAGCCTGAGAGTCACATGGATAAGGAAGCGCTTTCAAACTGAACAAAGAAAAGTGGATACTGAGTAACAAAATGTGCACCGGCCGAAACCAAATTTCACTTTCTGAAACAAATGAATTATTATGAAACATCATGTCAACTCGTGGAAAGCCAGTGCAACCTCAAATAAACGAAAAGTAGCAAACAATCATTACAAAAAAACTTGAGAGTGTGAGCAGCTACCTGGCTTTAAAAAAAAATAAGAAAAGACAAAACTTCAGGAGACAAAATCAACACTGGAGGCTTCAAGACCACAAACTTCACAACACACTTGTAGAAGAGCAGCACAAGTCAAATGAACATGACATGCTGCAGAACCACAGATATTGTTGGAAGCAATGAGTATGCAAGAAACTCTCTGCTAAAAATGTCTCAAATAGAAAATTCCCTGGCTGAAATCTTTCATGTTTTACCAAGCCATTCTACAAGCTCTTAAACTGATATTTCATCAGAGAACTGCTGCTTGTAAAAGTCAGAATGCTTTGAATCGGTTGCAGTTCTGCAGGTGCTGTATGTCCTGATAAATGGAGCTCAATGTTAGTGTGCACGTCTGAAGGTAATACTAAGTCTGACAGCGATCGGCTAATTTTTTGTGTTGCACATATATAAGAAGCTCCAAGCTAAACAGCGCCTCACACATGGTGAATCTATCCTGACGGCAAAAAATGGATATGCTAAATGCATGGAAAACAATTCAAGTGAAAGTCATTTTACTAGACAGCGCCAGGAACATGCAAGAGCGGCTTATTAACTGCACCTCATAAATATTAAAGTGAGTTTGGACGTGGCACCCATATCATACATAGATCTTCATGTAGCCAGCTCTTCAAATCCACTATTAAATATAACATAGCTCCATGAAAAACACTAATTAAGGCTAATCGGGGGACTAATTCAGCGCTTAAAACACGAGCGATGGGATTAGCCCACAGTGTGAAGAAAATAGTGCCAAGCCAGCCAAATCACAAGCGGATACTTGTGGCTCGTCACGTCAGCACGACACAGCTGGAGGTGAGCGACAAACACCCGCACACACACGTACAGAGGCAGGCTGTGTGCGTCAGCAGTCCAAAGCTGTAATTGGATGTGACAGACGGGCAGTAATTCGATGCACCAGAATCAACAAGTACTGGTCTGACCCCGCCTAACAGACAGAAACACACACATGCACGCACACACACACACCCCACTGAGATGGGGCTGCCACCGCTGGACCCCCGAGTGAAACCTGACCAGAGAGCTGTGTCTGCCTGTGTGTGTGTGTGCAGTATATGCGTCTGTCTGTCTGTCAGTGCATATCTGTGTGTTATGTGAGTTTTATTAGTAGCAAGAGAATATTGCTGGCTTTCAAGAACACAATGAATGGAAAAAGGGCAAGGGAGATAGAGAGATACAAAGAGTGGGGAGAAATGGAAAGATAATTGCCCGTGCAGCACCAATCATCACCTAATGCCCTTGGGAAGGATCATTATGGAGTCTGGCCCTTTCTGGTTTGATGGAGGGATTATAATCACTAAAATAAACGAGCAGAGAGTGAGAGAATGCACATTTCCAGCAGCTGTGTACGTATGATCCTCGGCTTCGAACACACAGGCGCACAAACCACACAAACATCTGTCTCTGTCAAAAAAGTTAAGTGTGCAGCATCCACTTCTATGTGTCCCATTTCATGATTTCAAAAATGTTAAGCATGTGTGCGTGGCCAGAGGTTTCATATACAGTTTCAGCCCGATGTACAGACTGTGGGAACATACAAATCATGAAATGTGTCCATCTTCTTTAAATGCGTCCAGATTTAAAACAAGAGTTTCTCTAATCCTCCCATCCCTCTTTATAGCGGGGGGGTATTGAGTGTTGCTTATGCCTCTCTGTTACAGATAAAAGAGAAATTAAAGGACCTGTGTGAACGCTTGAAGTGAACATTTCCGATGTGTGTTTTCTCTGTGTTTGTGAAGTGCAGCGTGGCGCGATGGAGACGATGGAGCGGAGAGATGCTATCGCTCCATCCCACATAAACTCTCCTGGATGGATGTGGAGAGAGAGCAGTGAGGGAAGGCCCTGTTTGTTTGTGTTTACCCTCCAAGCGTGCTGTGTTCCTGATGGAGCCAGAGATAAACGGAGAGGGAGAGCGAGTAGAGGAGGAGAGCAACCTGACTGCTGAGAAAACACTACGTACAGAATGCCTACTGCTGCATACATTTTAACTAGTCAACTTATTAATATATTATGCACAGTAGCGCTTGCACTGTTAAAAAGATTTTTTTTTGTTATGTTCTTCTGGCTGGTTGTGTCAGGCTTAAGTACATTACCTAGTCCTGTACTTAACTACATTTGAGGTTCCTTACTTAGTATTTCCATTCTATGTAACTTATTACTTCTACTCCAATACATATGTTAAGGCTAGTTAAAGTTATCTCACATTGGCCTGGATGTTGACTAACAGAAAATACACAAAACATTTTTAAACTGCTGCACAGAAATACGACTTTGCAATGATATTGATCTTTAATCAAAAAGAAAAAAAACTGTTTTTTACTCTAAAATGTAACACACATAACACATTTGATCATCAGAGATTTGAATTAAAACCATTACTTGGTTAATGTTAGGGGTTAGTATTCAAACAAGCCATAGAAGCTTTTTCAGGTTTTTCTTTTCTTTTTAAGAAATTGGTCTTAAAGCAGAAGAACTGATGATGGGACAAATGAAAAGTTGACTTTTTGGTGGTGATTATTAAAGAGTCAGGGGACCACACACATTAGTTTTAAGGCCTTAACACACCAGTTGTTGCTGAGCCCAATGAGAGAAATCCCTCTGATTGGCTGCTCAGCTTAAGCAAATTTTAATCACATCAATCGATGAGCACAGCCTACTGCCACCTGCTGGTATTCATAATTATTTCTTCTTACTGACAGACCAACATACATATTTCATATGATACTAAAATCAGTCAGGTTTCAATTTGAATGCATGACAATAAACCTTAACTTTAGCTTGAATTTCTCCATTTACAATTGCAC
Source organism: Hypoplectrus providencianus (assembly GCA_028566105.1). NCBI lineage: Eukaryota > Metazoa > Chordata > Actinopteri > Perciformes > Serranidae > Hypoplectrus > Hypoplectrus providencianus. Next base: position 14,887,879 of record JAOWBC010001714.1, read on the forward strand.
AAGTGTCATCTCTGGTCCGTATTTTACGAAACATGGAATTAACCTACAGAAAAGTTCATCACCTCTGAAACTTTCCATTTTCCTCCCTTTTTGGACGTCATCTATCTCCCGTCATCTATCCCACTACTCCCTTGCACTTGTCCCCTTACTTTTTTCTTTCTTCCTGGCACTCACTCCATGTCTCCTTCCAGGTTGTAGCAATATTAATGTGCGCTACTCAGACACTGTTTAGAAGAGGAAATAGGATGTTGGATGCTGCCTGCCAGCACACACAGAAATAACAAAATAGCTCTACCAAAAACAGGCTGAGAGCAGCTCTGGTTCTTTTTGGCAGAGAGGTACAGAGAGGTGTACTCTACTTCATCGGTCCTGTGGGGATAACCTGGCATGGCTGCAGTCTGCATATTAACACCTCAGCATAGCTCTGCAGGCTAGCATACAAGCATCCACACAGACACACACACACACACACACACACACACACACACACACACACACACACACACACACACACACACACACAC
>JAOWBC010001714.1:14890627-14910002 GCA_028566105.1 Hypoplectrus providencianus
CACACACACACACACACACACACACACACACACACACACACACACACACACACACACACACACACACACACGCGCGCACACACAGGATAATAAATCTGCTGTCAGTGTTGTGCATTGCTGAAATCCTGATTACAGAGTTAAACCGTGTATTAACTAGCCAGGAAGGCTGCATATTACCTCCACACAAAGACCTGCTTCTTGTCATCTACCTAACTTACTTAGCCGGAATACTATGGCACACACGCACACCTAATACACTCACGGGGAGACACACATTCCCCCACAAAACCAATACACCCCAAGACACACACAGCTGCACTTTTCCACAATCTATATCTTCTCACAAACAGTCTCAAAACAGAATCTGTGCGCTCCCATTTTGGCCTTCATGTGCAGAAAAAAAAAATAGAAGAAATGCATAGAAAGTGCGAAAAAGCTGACAGTGACAAATTAGTGCTTAAGAGAACCCTCCAACACTGTAAACAGGCTGTGACCAAGCAGCTGCTAAAACGCGCCACATTATTATTCCATATCCACACGGGTGTGTTTACTCTGGGCAAAACATACAAGCTGCCCCCACATATGGGCAAATATTTGCTGTCACAGCCCTTAGAATGGTGTGTGTGTGTGTGTGTGTGTGTCAGCTTTTATGAGTGATGTTAGAGCGCAATTAATGTGCAATATACCTAACAACATTGTGAAAATATGCAGTCACCTTGCCACACACACACACACACACACACACACACACACACACACACACACACACACTCAACATAGTGCCTTTACATTTGAGGATATATTTGTAGTAGTAAGAGAAAATAGAGCAGATGGGAGAACTTTATGACAGTATTTATATTTGATATTACTTCTCGTGTGGAAAAACACAGTCTTGGTCAGTTTATTAGGCCTGTCGTTTCATGTCTCTGGCTTTCTTCTTTATTTCTTTATTTAATGCCTCTGCTGTTGATTTTATGAGCTTTTTTATCATTTTTACGAGTGGGTTTTGAAAAGTGCTGCATAAATAAAATATTATCATTCAATTCTGTTACCATTATGAATGAAGTATGAGTACACACACGTGTACATGCGTGCACATATTTACACAGTGAAGAGGAGGAGGAGGAGGAGGATCTGTTTAGCCTCTCATCTTTGATGTCTGCGTGTGTGTTGTTATAAGGCCAGAGGCATGTCCATAGAGAACAAACTTGCCATGAGGGCATATCAGCTATCACACACACAGCCGCCGCTGGCACAGGTGTATAAACCAGCAGACACGCTGGTCCCGTTTGATAGCTGATATGCCCCCATCAGTCCATCAGTGCAAAATGAAGTAAGTGTTTTGACCAATGTGAAGGCAAATGAGGGCACGCAGAGTGTGAAAGAGAAGCACACAGGCTGGGCTGAGTGGAAAATATGAAGGAAATCTGTGATTTGTTGAGTACCGAAGTGAGTAAATTCATATGGGGAAAATAGTATTTTATTGCTCTGACATTTCATAGAAAGATGAATTGAGAGAGAGAGAGAGAGAGAGAGAGAGAGAGAGAGGGACAGAGTGAGAGAGCAGCGTCCAGCCGTTTCCTAAACCGAGCAGAATAAGTAATTTTTCACATTTCCTCTTGCTTCTTTCACCTGGAGCATTCCACACATCCACCTTCCAACATAAGCAGCTCCGCTTTATTTCTGGCTGTCAAAGGGCAGCTCTGTTTTTTTTCTTTTTTCTCTCTCTTGAATAGCTATACATATTTCTATCACCCTATCTCTCTTTTTCCATTATCCTCACATTTATTTTCAGTTTTTCTGTTCTTGTTTGTCTCACACATTTTACCGCATCTATTCAGAAAGTAATTGGGAAGAACAGAATTAATTTACATTCCTCTAATTTCCCTCAAGGCTGACGTGCTCTTAAGCAAGGCACAGAAAGCTATTGGAAGGCGTCAGGAGAGCTGATGCAGCAGGAAGCTGCAGGCATTCCCAGATCTGAATGTGGGAAACTGGGAATATTAATTATGGTGTTTCTGTAAAAGTGTATGCATTCTCAGTTGAAGTTTCCTGGGTAAAAACAGGTTTTAAGGGGTAATACCCCTTTATAAGAGACCAACAGATTTTTATCTCCCCCTTCATAACTCTTAATTCTTACTCTGCCTCCTCCTGTTCTCTTTTAATAAACAGCAGAGTGGAACAAAGTCCTCTGATTTCAAGCAGACAAGGACACACCAGGGCAGTTATAATATATGGAATAAGAGGCAGATATGATCTGAATTAAATATATTTTCTCTGTAGTGAAAAGGGTGGGGGTACAGGAAAAGGAGAAGAAACAAGGGACTATGAAAGTATAGTGTGAGGCGGTTGGATCACGGCTGGAGTCTGAAGTTTTTTATCGGCGCTTGTCTCGTTGCAGTGCTGAGAGATCCAAACAGAACAAGTCTGTTTATTACTGATAGATGCTTTATGGTGCTTAGACATGTCTTATCGCAACACAAACACTGCTGCACTGTTGCTTTTGTATATTGTCTGTGTGTGTATATGACAGGGTGAAACAGAAATGAGGTTAAAGAGGGGGAATCGGTTAGTCTGCCTGCATGTTCGAATGTGAGAAAATGTAGTGTAAAGTACTGTATGTAGGGTAATGTCTGTGTATTTGATGGGTGTGTTATGAATACACACTCATCTCTGGTGCAGGTGCAACTTGCCTATAATGCTGTAATGAGTGCTATATATCACAGGAAGTTGACAAGTCTTTTGAAAAGGACATATAAATTTTATGAACAGCTGCAAATACAGACAGAAATGCAGGTTATTTGCAAACATTTTCATATTGAAATATGTTACTTGTGTGAATTGGCATGCATGCATCCAGTGTGTGTATGTTTTCGATAAATTAACGCTATAAACAACACCAAAGAAGTCACAAAAACTACTAACTTAATATTAAAAACATGACAGTGCCACCGCTTACTGAGCACTCCCCTGCCAGTCTGACACACCACAACACCAGTAGAGACCAAGTTTCCCTTTGGTTCTGTCAGAAAAACACTCTTGAATTTCAACCTGCATGCATATTTGTCAGCCTAGCATTGCTAAAAGAAAGCAGCTTACATTGGTAGCGAGAGCAACAAATAATCAGACTGCCAAGGTTTCACTGTCAATTTTCTCTCTGTACAAATTTTTTTTCAAGATATTATGGTTCTATAAATTCTTGGTCACTGCCAGAGACAGAAATACCTGAATAACAATGAACTCAGGTGGTCAGAGGGAATGAATAGCTGAATTCTTGAATCAACCAATGAATGGCACAGGTCATTGTCCTCCAGGTTTCATATTGTATGAAATTGGGTGCCTGGAATTACAGCATTTCGCTGGCATTAGTATCAACTACATAATGTATGCAATCTCCAGTGTCGATGTGTGCGCAAATGGTTTTTCGTGAGTGCATGAATATGTGCCCACAACTTGAATCCGAACAGCAAAGTCCAATAGTAACGTATTCTCCTCAGTGTCACCAAAGACACTCACACACTCTCAGTGCATACATACGTTCACATATGCACACACACACGCCGCACCTCCCTTTTCCTGAAACCCTCCCTCACATACCAGAGTGCTTACCACGTCAATAGCTGTGATATGGTGAGACTGGAAGGCTGATTTATTTCTTAAAGTTTAGCTCCCACATCACCACAAAAACATTTCAAGTGTATAGGACTGAAACAGTATGAAGAAAAAGAAACAACGGCTTAAATTCACCCAACACAGAAAGAATTAAACTTTTGTCACCAACTGAAGATGTTTGAAACAATGTTAAATATGAATGCTTACTGCTAAACTTATGATTAAGTGATTAATAAAAAGTGGATATGTTTCAAAAAGACTGTTCACTAGGCCAATCTTATACACTTTAAATGCCATGTTGCCAACTACATAAAGTGTAGAAACATGATGCAGGGCAAATACTTAAAGTGCTACTTCAGTGAAATCATAGGGAGAGGATTAGAATGATTCACTCCTAGTATGTCAGACTATGAAATGTATACATTTTTCCATTTTAGTCCACCATATGCACAAAAACTATCCCAGGAGATCAGTAACCATGGCTCTCAGAGCTCTTCTTAACAAATCCAACTATTAGCATCAGTGTTAACAGTTGATACAAATGCTTTCCACAAAGCCTGTTCAGTGTCTCTGATCACTTAGGCAGATTAGCTAGGATTTACACCTACACACACAGCAGTAAATAAAGCACCAACTATAAACTACCTTGTGTTATCATAGATGGTTCGCAGTAGATCACTGGGAGATCTAAGCTATGAAATGGCTGTGAGTGAAACTCTTCTGAGCTGGAACATATTTATTACAATGACCTGCTGGCTGAATTCATCTGCGATTCTCTCTGCTGCATTGCCAACTGGATGAGAAAGTGTATATTTCCTCATCTGTTCTTCTCTCTCTCTCTCCATCCAGATAGTGGTTAATAGGCCATCTGACTGCTTTCCAACAGAAACACTCTGATTAAAAAGACATTCATCCTCTGCCCAGACACATCTCACACTGTCTTACACAGAAGTCCAATCAGCGTGCGGACACACTCGTCCACCCATGCTGTCACAGAACACATGTGAGCAGAAACACACATGCAAAAAATATTTCGTTTTTATGTCTATGATAGATGTCTTTGTTAAAGCAGATGTTCACTGATAACGCGACAGAATTTCAGCTACAATAAACGGATTCTCTCTGCCGTTGTGCAATACTTAAAAAGCAAGCAAGCCAACTGTCACATCAGCAAGATGTATGTCAGCAAGTGACTGGCAGATTTTTTTATCTTTTAAAATGCAAATTATTTTTAATATGCAAATTAAATAGACAATGCACAGATAATACACACACCTGTGCAAATATATCAGGCAGCTGGGTTTACAATAGACTGCAGAAAAATTTTAACCAGAGCCCAACAGATATATAGTATTTGCCAATATTGGCCCATGAAAGGCGTATATAGGTATCCGTGTCTATGCTGTCAAGTAATTTTTTTAGCAAATGACTGAAACTGAACAGTAATACAAATTTATTTCTTACATGTTGTTTTTTTTTCTACAGTGGAAGTGTATGACTGCAGTGGTTGCTCCTCTGATAACCTGCAGATTACCCACATGTGACCTTTGACCTGTACATACTGACCAGGGGGGAGGGGTCAGACTGATAGGGGTGACTGGCTGACACTAATGAGACAGCAGCCCAGATAAGTTGGATGAGCTGAGGGGGAAAGAAACTCTGGATTCATAACCCTTCTGTTCCTCATGCGGCTGCGCTAACAAACTTAATGCACAGATTAACGCACACATGTGCATGGTGCACACGCTGGCGACAGCTGCATGTGAGCTGCAGACACATGTAGAGTTAGAGGTATGACGCATGCATAAACACAGAAACAGAGAGTAGACTGTGTGAACAAACTCTGCGGGAGCTACTGTATTCCCTATTATATTTGATGCTCATGCGTTCCCACACAGCTTGAGTCAGCACACGGTTTCCATGCCAGAGTGGAGAGTCTGTAAAACGGGTAATGAATGAGGCAGGAAACTGCTGGATTCAGTGTACGCAGCTCATCCAGATACATTCTGAGTCTTTCAGAAGCAGGCTAGCGTTAACACACCTGACGGGACCAACGTTGGTTTTATAAAATTGTTCTTTGCCATTCCTTTTTTTCACACTTGTGGCTTCTTTTGTGCAATCCACCGCTATCAATCTATATATGTGCCAACTAGCACACGACTAATTATAACCACTCCAGACATTCTCTCTGTACAGACGCACATTCGGGAACATGCTTTTTTTTGCTTCTTTTTTTTCTTCTTTTTCACACATGCACGCGTGCACACACACACACACAGACACACACAGTACCTCTGCGTTGGCACCAAACAACCACTCATTTGGGCACATGTACACACCATGCCAATCCATAAATCAGATGATAATTGAGTAGCGCTCTGCCAGTAATAAACAGAGTAGTATAAACAGCCAGTGTCTGGGCTGGATACACCACCTCCCACTGGCATGCTGCTGGCTGCCTTCCTGGCAAACGCAAAAACACATGCACGCACACGCACACATTTACTGAATGCATTTACAATCATGAAAAGTATGAAACAAATCCACTTACCTGTTGGGTTAACAGACACACATTTGAAAACACAGTATGATAAGAGGAAAAACACACATGATAGCACTCATGACAGCGATGGAATGTAAAGAAGAATTATAAAAGTCAACACAATGGAGAGGCTATATGTCTCCTGTGATATGAATCAGGAAACATATAAAGTCTCTAATTGTAGTATTGCTGTGACAGGAATGAGGGCTGAGATTGTTTTCCGTATACATTTACTGTCCCACTGGGGTAGTCAAATCTGAGCTTCCTGGGAATCAGATTTAAGCCAAAAATGCCCCCAATTTCAAACTTTATACCTGGGAAAGTTTGAAATCAACCAACAGCCATGGCATGATGACAAATGTGAATGTTACGGAGTGTGACATAGTGTCAGCATTGTTATGATGATGCGTGGAACAGGCACACTAAAAAGTACTTACCCAGGTCTGTGGACGCTACAAATGATAAGACATGAAGTCACATCATTAAAAACTACACGTGCAGGTTACAGTGCACATTTCTGCAGTGTGATTACATCAGGCAAGAAGCATGACAGTGTAGAAGTGTTTCAAGTGCTGGGAGGATACAATCTAGACAGTTTATGTCTCATGGATTACTCCTTTATAAATAGAGCACTTAGGAATGAATTGAGATCTTACAAAGATCCGGTCACTTGGACAGGACACCAGTCTCTGAGGACACCCAGATGGTGTCTTGTCACCGACTCTTTGACCCTCACCTTTCAAGCTCAGCGATTTTCTTCTCCTTGCAAAGTTTGTCCATCTCTGCATCCCTCAGAGCTGCCATCAGCCTCTCCACCTCCGCTTGTGACTTCCCAGATTCTTCTTTGTTGCGAGCCACTTCCTGCTCCAGCAGCCTCAGACGGTCTGCGATGTCTGGACACTTCCGCAGTGCTTCTTCTGTGTTCTGAGTCTTCGGGGCAAAAGGCAGGACAGACAGAGAGAGTGAATGCATTTGGGCATTAGAGAAACAACACTTCATTTAAATGTATTCAACTGTGCATGGGTTTCCATACAGCTGAAAATCTTCCTCTTATGGCCTTTATTGGTGGCATTTTACAAACTTTTAGGAACATGTCAAAGGATTTGCACAATGCAAAACTTATATGGCCTTATTTTATAGTCTTCAGAGGATGTTGGGTATTCTAATATAATTCATTATGATCAAGTAGGGTTCCTCATTAAGCACATCTACTGAAGGTAAGGGCAGATTTTGGTGGTAAAAAAAGAGTGACTTAAAATGACTACCGTGTTTTTCTTCTTAACAAAAAAATAATGAGAAAATATAAATTAGATATAGATGAGTTTTCAATAATTTGAGCAACATACAAATTAACTTTTTAATAAAATAGACACCAAAATTCACAAAGCCTTACCTTCAAATAAAGGCACATCACTTTAAAATATGATTAAAGTGATGAGCTTCAACTGGAACTGTTGGCCCAGTTATGCATGGTACAATAAAATGGAATTATGCTAATACGTTAGCATGCTACATTGCTATCATGTCAGAATCCAGCTGAAAGAACAGGTGACTCTGGCAAAAGGCCAGCTCAGGCTGACATAATACAGCTGAAACTAACGGAGTGAGACTGACAGTGCAGCTGAGGCTGACCGAGCACGGCTAAGAATGACAAAGAAGGGCTGAAAATGACAAAGGGCAGATATGCCTGACGGATGTTGAGCTAAGCGTGACAAAATACAGCTCAGACAGATTAAATTCAAGCCAAGTCTGGCAACAGAGAGCTGGGATAGTCCGAGATGTCCTAAAATGGCCTCTGCACACACACACACACACACACACACACACACAAACATGTGCAGGCACAAACAAAGGTATAAAACAGCAGGACATACCGTGGGGCTTCCTGCTGGGGGGCCATCCACTTTGGCTGGCACCTTGAAGTTAATACAAAAAGATAAATAAATAGAGGTTGAAAAAAGAATGTAGTATACACGTTAAGTTTGTTTTATAGATGGGCACTGGCGGTTACACAGGGTCAGATGTGAGATCATGGGGAGCTTTGAAAGCTAAAGGAAAAGGTAAGTCAATCCTGAGTATGTGGTTTGGGTCACAATCTATGTGAAGCAGAACCAATCTGTGCCCTCATCCGCTCCCATCCCTTCATCACCCCTCCCTGGTTCCCCTGCTGCCTGCTTTTCTGTGGTTTGTGTCTATCAGTTGTCTCCCCGGGGCGTCCGTCACGTAGAGTTTGGAGTTCAGTCATTATCATTATAAAATTACCGTCTCCCTCTGTTTGGCTGTGATTTTATGAGACCACCAAACATCTCAATTTTTTTTCTCTTGGTGAAATGTTGAAAAAGAAAAAACGCTATGCTGATGAATTCTTTCTTCTTTGAGAAAAATATCCCAGAGGAAGTTTGTACCCTAGAATTATCTTTTCTCTCTACCTCTTGCTCTTTCAGTTGGTCTTAACTCTGTCTGCTGTGTTTGTGAAGATTGTTTAACTTGTTGAAACAGCTGAGGCCACTCGTTTAAACATCATCAAGTGAGCGCGCGCACACACACACACACACACACACATTGAGCAATTTATTGTCAGGTCTGCATGGTTCTGGGACTGTACATGTTGCTCTGCTTGAGTCTGTCATTAGAAAAAAAAAAAAACCCTGAGGGGTGTCTGTTAACTATTATCACTAGCCAATGTGAACAAATGCCTCTTTCCCATTATAACAAAACCACCAGAAACACCAAATGCATAATTTGGCATCTGTATATGGGAGATACAGCCATGGGCATAGCACACGGAGCACAACAAGCATTTGAAAGGTTTTAGATAAAGAACACATCTGTAAATGTTAATGCCAATAATGACATTATTGTAGACTCTGACTGTTGTTTTGTGTACTTTTGTTCTGCCCATATGAGTTCGACTAACCTTTCTACAATATATGTGCCTCATGTGCCCCTTAAAAGCCATATTGAAGTATACATAGCGCTTGTATTTGGGATATTAAATGCTGTGAAAAAGGCCCCCTGGAAGGCAAGCAGAGTCCTTGTTTACCTTGTCCTCACCCCCATTACCTCCACACCTAGCTCCATACACTTGTGCACACATATCAAACCCAATCTAAGCTTGCACAAAATGCATTAGGCCTAAGTGGACTAGAGTTTGTTATGTTCTTTCAGTGGAAAACACAGACATGAGGAGAGCAGGGGCTGAGAGGACGGCTGGTCAAGCAAGAATTTGTGATATTATGACAGGAGGGGGGAAGGTCAGTCAAGATACGATTACATATTTGGTCCTAGAAATTATTATTATCATTCCTGGAAATGTCTCGGAAGTGTAAATATTACAAATAAGTTAAATATGTGCGGCCACCAGGATCTGAGCGGGGTTAGATGATACGCAGCCACACAGAGGTGGTGTAACATTAAAAAAAAGGTTTAACTCATGAATGAGTCTCTATAGTTTACGTTAGATATGATGATGTGTTTGATTTTGTTATATCAGAGCAAAAATCAATGTCTGATTAGCTTTATTCATCTTCTCAATTTCATCATAAAAAAAACCCCTCAGAGAATAACAAAAAGCAAAAAACGCAATAAAACGGTAAGAAGATATGACGTCTGCCTGGTTTGAAAAGAGCCTTTTGAATCGGGCTCTGAGTGAGCTGAGGTGTGGTGCCTCCTTGCTGATTTAAGCCAACCCTCTCTGGAAAGGTCACTGCCTTCCCTGAGGGTTCTTCACAATTTTCCCTTTGAAGAGCTAGTGTTTAGTTTCAGAAGTCCTTTATTAACGTTGGAATCAACAAATACTGTTTTATGGGAAGAGGATGAGGATGCAGTGAAGTCAACAGAGCTCTGAGGTCAAGATAAAAAGCTCAGCTAACAGCTTGCCTGAGTCAGTAATACAAACATCTGCAGATACAGTGAGTGGGCCACCGTGTGTTCACGACCTAATGGCCGTTTTCTTCTCATGCAGTTGTGGCTGTGTGTTTGCACTCAGACAAAAAGCTTCGATTTCCGTTTAAAGTTATATGAGATTGGTTTTTATACAACTGTTGGATAAATGTTACAATTTTTATTACATTTATTGTAAAGTAACCCTTATTTAGAAGGATTGGTTTAAGGATGGGGATGTTAAGTGGGATAAATATGAGATGCAGCCCAAACTGTGATTTTTTTTGTTAAAAAAAATAAATAAAATAAAATAAAAAATGACTTAATTTTAGTCCTTGATGGCCTTTCCAATGCTGATTTATATTTATGGGTTAACGTCATTTGTTCAACACATAAGGTGCTATATGTTTACATTTTCTAAGATCCAGAGAAATGCCCCAAAAATCCACAATGCTATCTGGCATCATAATCTTATTGTTATTGATTTTTTCAGGTACTTGCTTAGAAGATGATAACTTTTCAACTGGAAACTGCTCAGAAACCCTGTTATTATCAGTCACCCTTTTTATTAGCACCTTCTTATTAGGCGCTCCAGTATGAAGAAATATTCAGATATAATAAAAGAAAGTAGAAATTTGTAATGCAGAAAAAATGGCAAACTTATGTCCAATTTACCTGAGATTAGCATAAAACATTCATGTTTGAAAAGAGGTCACTCGTACTTAAACATAGAGCTCTCAGATATACTGGGTCAGAGGTCAAGGGGCATCTTTGAAATTGGCAAGGTCTGTCTTTCTCTCGTTAAATTTATCTTAACAAACAGACAGGCTTTAGACTGATATCATGACATGTGTTGATACCAATGGATTGCTGTTCTAGTTTTATACAGTACCACTATTTTAACAGTAGCAATAAATCCGAGCCCACGACAGCCTCTGCAAGACAGATGGTGCACCATGAGAACATTAAAAAGTTAGACTGGACTGCGAGAAAAATAGAAAGTTTCTGAAAATATGACATTTGGGAATTCAGCAATTTAACACAGCAACAACAATATTCCAGTTGCATTAAACAACTGGAGCATGTTTTGTTGTATAATTTATGAAAAATCTAAACACATTTTGTATGTATCACAATACGGAAATGACCAATATTAATTATAACCCTTAATTATAAGATATTTCCTCTGCGTTGTTACATCAATTTACAATACATCAATATTTATGTGATCAAGTTAACCTTTTTTGTACATTGCAAGCAGAAATATGCAGTATTGAGATGAAAAGAACAGATGGCTGTCAGGGTCAGAATGTGTAATACACAGGCTGACAGCAGCAAGGTGAATGTGTGAGTGTGTGTGTGTGTGTGTGTGTGTGTATATGTGTGTGGTAGGTCAGTTTGATCAGATTGTAATCTCAGGCACCGTATCTGGTCACCTCTGACCTGCAGAGTATTACAGCCCAACAACCTGCCACGCTCCACTGCACTACAACAGGATCAAACACACCAACACACATGCAGCTGTTTGTGTGCTGGCATGCATGCACAGGAACACAGGAAGAAGCACACACATACACACAAACTCACAAACATAAACACGCAAACATCGTCGGTCTTCTTGAAGAATCTGCAAGTTTACATAACAGATCTGATTGCTGCCGAGTACACAAAATAGTCCAATTATGGCAACACTTCTGTCAGAGTGTGAATCTGCTCGCTACAGAGAGTTATAGAGCTGCTGTCCCTTTCATGTGGTGCCGCGTCAACATTCAGCAAGATATCATTTCACAGGAATGAGATGTGTGTATGCTTTTTATGAGAATAAAAGAAAACATTCTCATAAATTCTGGCAGGGCGAGATTCTGTCCTGGCTTGTAAGCCTGTGAGAGGAAAAAGAGGGAGAATAAAGACAGCCAGGCCTCTGACTTGGCACCCGAACAGGGATAGAGGGATCTCTTACGTCCATAAATCATTCTCTCTTAATTCATCCCTTTATCCTTTGGGACAATGTGCAGGCAGGCCCTTTGCTAGGGAGTTGCTAACAAAATTGTGGATGCACACAGGGAGGTAAGAGGGTGGAATTACTACTACTGTAGATGTAAATACAGGGTGCAAATAGCGTATTACAACCACTGCAGAGTGGTTGTAAAAGTAAATTCTTTTAATTCTTTTTGTACAGTAAAAAATAATTATAAGGCGTCATGATGTCCGTTTGAAGTATTCAGCAGTAAAAGGTTTTCGAGAATGGTGCTTGTTATTATTTGTTTTATGAGTCTGTGAAATAAGATTTTGTGTTTGGGCTCTGTTCAGAAGTTGGCACAAGCGATAAAGCATGTGCGAGTCTGGTATGATGTGGAGAACGATGAAATATTGATGGCTGTTTGTCTGCAGTCCACACACATACCAGACTGTCAATCTTGTGCATGGTGCTGGTATCAACATGCACACTGTTTCAACCACGAATGGTGCTGTGGTTATTTTATATAAAATGTGATACAATAGCCAAAGCACATTTACAAAATGTACCGACACTGCATAACACACTCACGCACGCCTATTTTTTGTTATCTAAAACATCTCCCCTCCTCATGATCATGTATACTGACCTCTCCATCAGGCCTCAGGTTCTGGGTCAGGACAGGGTTAGCAGGCTGACTCTGGGACAGTTTCTGGGGCTGCAGGGCCGAGAGTTTGTCCCTCAATAGCTGGTTCTCCTTCCTCATCTGTTCCAGCTCCTCCAGCCGAACCCTGTCTTCCCGCTCCCTCTGCTCGCGCAGATTCTCAATCACTCGCTCCTGAGGTTGTAAAAGAAGAAGAGAAAATAAGGTTTGATAAGAGGTGTGAGTTGGATTACAGTGAAGAGCCCAGATACTTATCATGACCATAAAAGCTTTCGAGAAGTGTGTTTTGCTTCCAGTGTTAAAAAGATTGTCAGCCCTGTATGATTACAGTTCTTTCCTATCATTATTGAAAAATTTGAGCCAGTCGTCTTGCTGTTTGGGCTCGCCAGCATGCCCCGTGAAGTGAGGCCAAAGACAAACTCATAAATGCCCGTCATAAATAATACTGCCATAAATAATAGCAGGGCCATGAGGAGATCAGAGCCAAGTAGAACAGAGAGAGATGGAGGAAGCAGGAGAAGAGTCGAGGGACAGAGACAGATTTATTGAGAATGGATTGGACAGTACTGTAGATCACCGGCTTACAGCTCCACTCTGCCTGCTGATAAACCAAGCTGGAATGTTTACATCATAATTTTCTCTATTCTCTAATCACATCGGACAGCGGGAGGACCACGGCTTTGGGCATTGGCCTCAGACCAGGTCCACACTATGGGTGGCGGAGCATGCAAGGTGTGTGTAGTATGTGTGTGTTAAGGTGTATGTGTGTGTGTTTAGGTGTGGACTGAAGTGATTATCAAGGTGTTTACTCAGGTGTTTATTTAGGCACAGAGCACAGCTCAGCAATGAGGCTTTACGATGTGGCATCGCCGCATGATTGGCAGCTTTAAACCCCTGGGTAATTGGACAAATACACCCACTAACTAGACCTGGCACAGTAACGCACTGCATAGTGGGCTTTGGAGGAGAGGGCGAGGGAGAGAGAACAGAGAGGGAGAGAGACCACATGGCTAATAGGTCCTGGGTGTTTTCCCCACATTATGAAATATCTCTAGGATGTTTGGGGTTTAGGGAAAGAGACCAGGATGTGATAATAAAAAGTGTGGAGCACATGTAAACACAACAAAAATACACACACGTAACATCACAAACCAACACACACACACACACACAGATGTACAAACCAAAGAGCAGGGCTCGGCTTGGGCACGATGCCCTAGCCTGTTAATTAGAACCACAGCACTGTGGCTAGCGACTGGCTCCAAGAGCAGGTTTGTGACAGGGAGTGTGATTAGCAACACACACACTCGCTCTTGTAAACACATTACACACACCCTGTGTTGACCACAAAGTCTGAAAAGCTCGCCAACGTTCTCCTCATCACAGCTGAATTATATGTAGGCTGCATCAGAAGTGGTTTCTGGGTAAACAGATGGGCCGAGGCAGAAAAGGGATTTACAGTTTATTGTGCCATTATGCTATTCATTTCAAAGTCTGTCGGCAACAACAACAAATTTCGGTGATAAAAGTTCATTTTAAGTGAAAACATCGATGTACTGAATGAAAACACATCAGCCAACATCTTATCTATTAATAAACTGAATTCTGTGAGCACAAGGCAAACATTTTTTTTTTGTTGACTGAATTTATATAAATGAAATGTAGGTCAAGTGAAATAAAATTGCACACAATCAGAGGAAATAATTGCAGCCTACAAGGCAGAGACAAACACACACACACACATACTCACACACACACAAACAGATATGCGTTCAAACCTGTCAAGAACTGAAGCACCTCTGTGTCTGACTCCACTTAACCTGCTTTCAGATGATCAGCGTCGAAGCACTTAACATTGTGTACAGGACGTGTCGTTTTTTATTAAGGGGGTGTTTTTGCCTGACTCAGCACTAATGTTGTATCTCCTGCTCTGAACCGAGTCGGGATGCTCACATTTGAACTCTGACCTCACCTTTTAAAGTGTCAGTCATGAAAAATAGCCCTGGCTCAGGTACAGCACTTAAGTCATGCTTGTGTTGTGTAATTCCCATCAGCTGTTTGCAATATGCTTCACAATGACTGGCTCATTCACAGCTGCAGTTAGTAAAATCTAATCATATTCACCAGGCAGGAGATATGCTCCATTCAAATTTTGTCATGGGCGCTCCCGTAGAATACATTCTACGGATCTTGTTCCTTGCAAACAGAAATATAGAGGTATTACCATACACATAGACTGCGAACTGGAGCCTATAAAAAACGTGGCAGCCACTGCAAAAACAAGACATACAGCTGGACATCCACATCTGTCTTAACTGGGAACTCTATAAACTGTTAAGCAGCAGCCAGTGCCAACAAAATGTAAACCAGCATCCATCTTTTAGCCTGCAGTACAAACAAACATGTAAATGGGAACCATTTTTTTAGCCTGCAGCGCCAAAGCAATCATTTTTTTAACACTGTAGTACCAACAAATGTGTGCGAGCAACAACTTCAAACATGCAACAAAACGAAGCAAGGTCTAGCCACTCTGAAACCAAGCCAGTCAGTTCAAGGTAGACTGAGACTAGGATCTCCCTGGTCATGGTCAGGACATTATATAACTGATCTACCCTTTCTTCAGGCCTGTCTTCCATTAGAAATCACTTGCACCCAGTAACCATGAGTGCAAATTCATAAACACATCACTAAAGGCTTGTATAGACAGAAAAACACCATTAGCATTCCAGTTTTGCAAATGTAACCTATTTACCAGAGAATAAAGCAACATCAGCGCTGTTTTATTAGGTAAATGTACCCACATGATGAAATGAGGACAAAACCATAGTGGCCAACAAGACCATCTCTTGCTGGCCACAAGACCATCTCTAAGTGTTAGTGGCGGTATGCTAGCTCAGCGGTGTTGAGATGAAGCTTTATGGAGACCAGCTGCTTTCTCATGTTGCCAGAAAACAACAAACGCAGCATGTTTATGACCAACATCGAGCCCATACACTCAAGTGTCCACCCGTGTGGAACAAGTCTGCATAGTTCACCTTGAGGGACATGGTGGTTGATGAACTATGTGATTTTACTATGTACTGCCATGTATATGTATATGTATCTGTATTGGCGAATACAATACTTTTATTGTATAGTATTGACTGAGGCTATAAAGGGAGGGAATTTAAGATGTTTTTACTAACATTGTGTCAAACTGTAAAAGTCATATTCAGAATTTGCACCACATTGTGTCTTAATTGTCTGTCTCATTATGTCCATTCCTGGTCACAGTTGCAGATTTTTCCATCTATATGTTCATGGCTGTGTTATCTCTTACTGGATTTCCATCCCATTCTGCTTCAGTAAATGTTACCAGCTCTGTTCTTTCTCTTCTTCTTTCATATGTCTTGCAGAAGTTGCTCATTTTTTACTTTGCCTCCACCCTCACATTCCTTGACCTCTCCCTCCCCGAATTCTGAGGCCACCTCTTCCATCAGGGCCGTGCCTCTTCTGCCATTCTGCTTTTCCATCCCTCCATTCCTCCCCCTTTCAAAACTTCTATCCTCCTCTTGTTCTATAGATCATTCCCTCCCTATGCTCCGCGCAGTTACAGACAGGGACTAATCCTCTGTCTATGTTCACCTTAGACCTCCCTTCCCCTTCTCTCCCTCACTGTTTTCAGAGAGGACCACATCCAGTGTGGTCCAAGGTCTATAAATCAGGAGGCTGTGTCAGTAAATTATGGCAGTGAGTCAGAGCAAAGCACGCAACTTAATTAAGACGTATGCTGTGTACCAGCTTACAGAAAGACCAGTGTGCGTCAATGGGTAAAAATTTCCAGACCCTTTCAGACCAAATGTTGCTCAAATGGTTTTCATTTGGTGAGTTTTTATTGTCAACACCTGATAAACAAGTTTTCTTCATTAATCGTGTGTGTAATTCTTCACACCATCCACCCAGCAACAGTTACCCCAACCCTCACACTGATTCTCTCTTCTGCAAGCTCTTCTGGCTCGACAGACTTTTCAAACCCTCCTTTCACTCCTCTCTGTTCTATACCTTTTCAGATAGGGCCTCCTCCAGTGTGGCCAGGGCGGTGTCTGTGTTGCTGGAGTCAGTTTGAAGGCCCTGGACCCTTTCCCTCAATCCAGCCAGCTGTTTGTCCTTATCCTTTAACTGCTCCAACAGGTTCTCAATCTGGAGAGAGATGGATGGGGAGAAAGAGAGGAGCCTAGGTTAGAAGAAACACAAACATTCTACAATCATAGTGATTAAAAAAAAGTTTTGAGTAAAAAAGTTTTGACAGAACCTGGAAGGTTAAGTTGTATTCATACACAACTGGACTATGGTGACTGGAGGCCTTGTTGTACCACAAAAAAACATTATCCCAACGACCGCTGGTTCATAGAGAAGATGAATCTAGACACTGAATAGTGTGTTCAGCCTCTGGCTGCATTCTCCAATTTCCTGCTTTAATGTCTTCCATTCTGGCCTGGCATCTCGAAGATGAGCAGCAATGAAAGCCTCCACTGTACGACTTGGGTCAACACAATTACGGTTGGATCCACAAAGAGAGAAGAGGATAGACTGACGGAGAGGTGTAAACAGCACAGCCATTGGATAACGTGACTATATCAGAGTCAGAACTAGCTTAGCAGCATTATACTGAGAGTTGATTCAGCCCATTGACTTACAGGACTGTCTCTGCATCTGCCTCTCTGCGGCTAACCTCATGTCGCTAAAGTGGTGGTGTAATAGCCAGTTGTGGTGTTCAAAAGACTTTATCTGATGAACATCCGCAAAACAGAACACAAACACACACAAAGACACATGCACTGGCACACACACACACACACAGCACAAAACGCTCCGAGCAGTACCAAACAAAACACTAGCAGATGCAGCATGAGTAGGACACAGCGAGATGCAATAAGACTCCAGAGGTCGACAAATTAGTCACAAAGGGATAGCACATCTGGTGACAGGACATGTTGACTTATAATTTCCACAAGCACACTCTACATTCCTTTGAATTTGAATGAATGCCATCTTGATAAAAAAGGTAGTTTGAAAAGTTGATGGACTCCCTGAGATACACTGGCAGAGAACATATATTTTCCTGTCTCCAACTCAGTCTCCTTTAGTGTTTTTTTCCACAGACACACAAAGCACAATTCACTCACTGCTGCCAAGCATTAATTCCATATTTGACCCAAGTGGTCCTTTCTCAGATCAGGGCTTGTGTTGTACGAAAGAAAGGCACATGCACTGAAAAGAAGTCATTATTTAATGAACATGAGAATCCAATAAAAAAAGAAAGAAAAGCACTTCGGGCCATCAAGAGACCACATTTTAACTGAGATGGTGACAGGGTAAAAATGTCCAGTGGTGGGAGGGGGGTAAGCTGCATTCCAGTCATGGGTACATAGATAGATAATGTCCAAATCTCTACAGCTATTTTACAAATGAATCCAATTAGACTTTAGACTTTGGTGTTCCATGCTCCCTGGAGGGCAAGAGCAAGGAATTAAAGGAGCCATCTTGGTTTTTGAAATACAGGGAAAGTGGCAGGAGGGGGTTGGGAAAAAGCAGTCAGGACCCTTCGGCAGATCTTGATAGGTTAATGACCGTCATTATACAGCCAGGCTAAAGACTCTGGTTGGTCGGTCCACAAGCGATAGGGACATTAAACCCTTTAGGGAATGATGGGAAAGCTTCACACTACAAAAGTCAGATACAATTCCCGGCAATTCATGATTGCCATGGGTGTGTTGGATGGGATTTTTTTTAAAGTTGACATTATGAGAGCGAAAGGGACAAAGTTAAATGGGTTCCATTGTTTATACTTTTGTTGCTTTTATTTAAATGAGTGGGCTGGAGAGGTACTTTTCACTTATTTTCCAAGGGATGTAGGCACTTGAGCAGTAAAGGCAGATTCTAATATTCATGATCTCCACATCATGAAGCACCGGTGATTCCTCACAGATTAAACAAGGCTGACGCCGGAGCATGTTTATCTCCACACACAGTAAACACAAGAGGAAGTACAAACAAACCAAATATCTGGCTTTGGCCTCTAGTTGTAGCAGCCCAGTAGCTTTAACATACTCCTAAATACGCACTGAAACATATACATATGCACTCATGCACACCCTCATGGCTCCTTGTCCCTGTGGGCACCACAGAGCTCTATTTCAAGTCAAATTGAGCATGTCGCCCCTGGTCTTAGATAAATGATTACATTCTCTACCAGGCTTAAGTTTGCTTTGGCCTGGTCACACAAAATAACAACCCCTCGATGACATATTTAGCCACGTCGCTCTGCCTTCTGTGAAATTGTGCAGAAAAACGTTGAACATAACTTACATGTTGTATCGGCGTGTGAGAAGAGGCACGTGAGACGTGGATATGGGAAAGAGGGCAAGGAATTCTGTCAGAATTCTCAAAGTCATAACATACTCTCCGAAGAGAAATGTCTTTTGTTGACAGGCGAGGCGCAGGGCAGCCGTATGCCTTTCTGGGAGAGAGAGGGGCCTCCCAACCAGTAGCCCGATTGTTATGATGAGAACAGCAGTCATTCATTTTATCTCTGAGTGTATGAGGCTACCTCAAACTATACTCCCGCATCTTCCTCTCTCTCTCTCTCTCTCTCTATCTCGCACACACACACACACACACACACACACACACACACACACACACACACACACACACACACAGACACACACACATACAC
>JAOWBC010001714.1:14910102-14946517 GCA_028566105.1 Hypoplectrus providencianus
TCTCTCTCTCTCTCTCTATCTCTCACACACACACACACACACACACACACACACACACACACACACACACACACACAGGCTTTTATCATTAAACCACTGTGCATATGTCATCCCACTCTCCGACCGCACACACCTCCCGCTGCAGCAGACCACCTACGATAGGCAGCTACCATGACTCGATGAGCCAGGCACTGCGGTGTGGACTGTCTGTCTCAGCGAGTGCGTATCCTCCTGAGAAACCATGACGTCTGTCTCAGTCGTCTCCCACACACATGGTTCCCCACTGTTTACAGCCATACTGTTTTGACTCTGATAACTTTATCAAGAAACTGATAGGACAAGACCAGGTTCCCCTTAAAAGTGTTGATGCGTTACCTTTTACTGACCCTGACTTTGCACATGACATCTACTTTTACAAAATAGTCATTCATTAATAGAATAATTATTGGCCTTATTATGTAAACATAAAAATTACACCAAAATACAAATTCTGTACTTGTACAAATATGGGGAAAAAGATGGTTTACAAATCATCTATTATAAAATCCTGGTTATAGTCATATTGTTATAGACTTAGTGGTGAAACTTGTGGGTTAACAGTCGGCTCAGATTTCAATGAAAGAAAACATCATGAAATATGGCATTAGTTTGCTCTCAAATTAATAACAAAAGAGGGGGAAAATTGAAGTCTCTAACAATAGCTGACATTCATGTGAAGTTAAAAAGTTAATAGATGTCAACAACAACATTTTGATTCTGTTCAGTGGGCTTAGAAATCCATTGGGAGCCTTGGTGTTGTTCTGTTGTTGCAGTCTGTAGGGTAAGATCATGATTAGGACAAGCTGAGGTCTAATGCAATAGGAGAGACGTTAGTGTAACAGTATCAGGCCCCGAGTCTCTGGCGAAAAATCGTGCTCTAAAAGCAGCTTGTTCCGGAGCAGAACCACAAACCCGGTCGACCCATCTGTCTCCCATCCAAACTAAAAACTAGAACTCGGTGGCCTCCGGAGGAATCATTTCTACAGAACACAAAGGAGACCAGCCTGGAGCGTGACCACTATAAAAATACAATCGTTTGTATTTTTATAACTCTTTTGGACCAATAAAAATACCAAACAATAATTGGTCGCCCTTTCTGAAAGGCAACTCATTTCTCTGCGCTTGTCATCACCTCTGAAAATATGACAGGGACAGTTGTAAAACCCAAAGATCCTGGCACCGCTATGCATGTGCATGCATGCACACACACATACAGCCACACACAAATACACAGAGGGACAGTAACCGCAAACTGAACAATATGTAGTAACACAGTGTGGACTTCCCAAGAGAAATCTAGGTCACAGTCAGACAGACACACGATGAAAGACTAAATATTAGAAGTATCACACTACTATTTCAAGTTCTCCTCAATCACACACTACAAACTGTGTGTCATCATGTATATGCATGTTAAAGTATACTCAAACATGTACACCTGCATCTCCTGCCATTAGCATTTGTTGATTCCTAAATTATTAAAGGGCTTCCTCCTGCAGCTGCGCACTCAGATGTGGCTCTTCAAAGAGAAACAGTTTGGACATGAACCTCAGGGAGGACAGTGACCTTTTCAGTGTGAGGAGGATGTGCTTGCACTTGATTTAACCCCTGTCCCACCAAAACCTCACACCACCACCCAGTGTCTGCCGCCTGTGAAGCAGAGCAACACTGGCAGACTGAGGATACACTGATAATGTGTAAGCTGGCGCCCCCAGGTGGTACCTTTCTGCATCAGACCCATTTATCCACAACCTGTGAGTCAATTTAAAATTAAAATGTTGCATTGGTGATCTGATTTTGTCTTTCAGGCATCTGTTGTGTGCCACACAACCACAGAAAATCAAATTTGGATATGCATGAGATGTAACACTTCACATTCAGATCAAGGTCACACACAAGACAAACTGTCTCTCTCTGGACCCAGACTTTACCTGCACTTTGGGGCAGAACTACCCCCCTTACACATTATCTTGTTGTTTAAGTTCCCCTGAATGAAAGTAGCATCTTAAAGTTGTCAACTGCCAACATACACTCAAAGCTGTGGGGTCCCCACCAGATCTCTATATACTCTATATAAGTGGAAAATATGACACAGAGACCCTTAAAGCAGGAAATGACACCTCTCCTCTTCCCCTCAAATGACCTTCCTGATGTCATGCTACTTTGCTCGAGGAGTCATTACTCATCTGTTATCGACCAGAACAGCAGAGCAAAATGACTTCATAAGACGAGTGGTGCCTGAGAGAGGGAGGAAGAGAAGGGAGGGTCAAGAAGCACGATTCTCAGATTCTGAAATCATCTAGACTTTACTAAACAAGGAAAAGTATAGGTCATTCTTTATTTCAGTTAGGGAACACTTCCAAACAATGCTGTATGTCAGAGAGGGCAAAAGAGTTTCCCCCTGATAAAAGAATGAAAAGAAACGTTTTTTGTGTGTGTGTGCTTTTTTGATTTGTAGCCCAATAAAAAGATGGCTGGGCTCAGTTGCACAGAAGCATGTATCATGCCACTGTGTTGCATCTTCTGCCTCCAAACCATAAAGTATCACGCAAAATCATGGAGTTGACAAGCCAAACGGGCAGGTCCTCATTATTTTACAGTCTAGGGGGAAAAACTGTCGAGGCAGAACATGGGGCAAACGAAAGAGACATAATTTTGTACGGGTCTCACTTTGATTACGACCAAGGCCTTCTGTTCCTAACCATCAGCGCCTGTTTGGAAACACAAAGGTGCTCTGTGTTCATCAGAAACACACACATACATACTCATTTGAATGCAAGGGCACAGGCGTGTAAACATACACACACTTTATGAATAAAGCATAAAGGACATGCATAACTATACATGATAAGCCTTTAAGGAGGAGAGATGGACAAATTTCATACATGTGGTTTAGTTTTCTTGTATTTGTATGCAAGGAATAATCCCAATCTTTCCCAACTTGGAGGTTAGCTTCATCATCTTAGTTATAAAATAATATCACAAGTTTGCAACAACCTAAGCGTCATATATTGTAAAGCAAAACACAACAGAGAAAGTTTTAATATAAGAAATATAATGAATAGGCTTAAGAGAGATCAGTAAAATGCGTTTGGATAAAACTTTTGGATATAAAATGTGATAATTTTATCCTTGAAGACATCTGATTGAAATTATATCATAATTAGCATATGGGTTCTTGATTTAAGGTAAAAATATCCAAAATCACATAATTTGGTCCTTGAATTTATTTTGGATGTTTCTGCCGAAAAGTCCCTGAAGGCGTTTCTGTCATATTGCGTTCATGTGAATGGAATGGACATGAAGTAACCTTGACCTTTCACCAAAATGTATTAAATTAATTCATCTTGTGTGTGTTTGCTAATTCTTTTTTATAAAAATCCTCCAGGCACTCCAGGAGTCTTAATTTTTTGGGTTAATGAAAAAAAAAATATTTAAGTAGCTTGATAAATGAGGCCAGCTGTTTAAAAACATTTGCGCAAGCACACATACACACAAACAGGAAACTACTTATCTAACTCTGCATGTTCATTGAAACATGTGGCTTATTGTGAATGTTGAGAACTGATATTTGGGGAAAACACACACACACACACACACACACACACAATCAGGCAGTGATTATTATCATGAATGTTGGGCCAGGTTGAGGCGATAGGGGCTGCATGTAGCACTTACACATATGACAAGCAGACATCCTCCCCCTTTCCCCACACATT
Source organism: Hypoplectrus providencianus (assembly GCA_028566105.1). Taxonomy (NCBI): domain Eukaryota; kingdom Metazoa; phylum Chordata; class Actinopteri; order Perciformes; family Serranidae; genus Hypoplectrus; species Hypoplectrus providencianus. The sequence continues at coordinate 14,913,861 of JAOWBC010001714.1, forward strand.
CCTCCACAAAGTCATTCACACAGAGCCCCGACACTGCATTCATACATATTACACAGACACCAACACACATACACTAACACACACCTATGCACGCACACAGATGCAGACGTTCACAGGGGGAATGACAGAGAAACAGCTAGAAAGACGAAGCGAGTGTTGTTTTCATAGTGATTTCTCCTGGCCGACCACAGAGCAAAATGAGCAGGGAGAGACTCCTGCAGACCCCAGAGCTGTTCAATGAAGACAGATTGCACTTGTGCAAGCTCGGCCGTACGTGAGTGTGAGTGTGCCTGTGTGTGTGCCTGCCAAGTTGATCCACGTCCATGCTCTTTAGGCTCAAGACCCTATCTCTGCCCCCCTCAGCTGCGGAATGCTGCAGTGATTGCTGGGTAATTACCCTGACGCTTTATTCCTCTGCTCCCAGCACCATTAGTATTAATTCTTTTCTTTTTCTCCTTTTTTTGAGAGGGGGAGTGGGAGCCTTTTGATCTGAAAGAAAGAATGAAAAGAGAGAAGAAAGAAAGAAAGAAATTGTATGCGGCCACCCGAGAAGACCACAGCAGCTCCGTTTCAACCTGTAGCTTCTGACCCCGACACACTTTACAGTGATCTGGGCAGACAGGTCAAATACACCATACAGTCATATGGTTCAGCTGAGACACAGAAGGTCAAACTGTGACCCACTTTAGACTTTCAGTGAAGTGCCTGCCTCAGATCTGGAAGTCTAAAATACTTGACTGCCACAGCCTGACTTATAGTCTGTGTCATCAACAGGATACCATCAAGTTCAAGTTCTTCATCAAGTCCGAGAGTCATCAAACATGTCTGATATCTCTCAAAACAGTGCACGTGTTGCGGTCAGGAAGACTTGAATAGCTGGAGCCTGACATATGGCCCGACACTGGGTTTGTCTTGACTGATGTGTAGCCTGGCTCCAATCAGCCAGCCTCAGGCTCTCACCATTAACCCCGGCTGATTGCTGATAGGAGCAGAGGGGGGATACCGAGAGGGAGGGGGCTATCACAGGCCGTTTACCGGAACCTCCCCAGCTCCAACGGGCTTATCTGTAGCCATGTCTCTGCACTGTGATTGGTCAGATGGAATCCATTAGGATGAAAGGCATTGGTGGCCTCATCAGAAGATCTATCAAGATCACACACACACACACGCTGACACGCAGGAAGGTGCAACTACAGTATCTATAAGGATCTATGAGAAATACAGCTGTTACACACACACAATCACTCACCTGGTGCAGTGTACCCTATAGTGTATCTAGGTTAGGTATGTCAGGCTGTCACTGCTTAGATTCTGCAACTACATGAAGTCAGGTGATAGCCTGGGTGAATGCATGAATGAATGAATCAATCAATCAATGAATGAAATCTTTCTTTCAGGCATATAAAAACAAAAGAAAACAAAAAGCTTAATTCGTTCAACAATTTATATAATTCACAACGATTAATTTTACAAAATGAAACAACACTGACATGCCCAAAAAGGAGTAGGAAGAAGATAACACATATTTAATCCTACCCTTTCCCCACAACTTTATTACAACGTTATTAAACCTCATCAATTTACTTCCATTCCTGAAAGCTTTTTCCTTTGTGCATGAGTATTCAGTTTTGTCTTAACTGCAGTAGCAGCGCAAGGACTTAGATATGAGTACAAAAATTATCCATTTCCTGATAAAGATGTGGAAATATCTGACCAAACATTAAGTAAACAACACTGAGATTCTGACCTAGCATTTGGTGCCAAATGGCACTTTGTGATACTCCCAATTGTGGTCACATTTTAGTCAGTGATGAAAACGCATTGAGATTTGTTACCCAGTCCTCATCAGGGTGCGTCAATGGACATAGTGACATTTTTTGTGATGGCTGTTTTAGGAAGTGGTTTCATATTGGAGAAAGAGATCATTGTCTGTCATGCATCTGGACACAAATGCAGAAAGCAATGCTTTGTTTATACATACACACACACATACACATGATAAACACTGTGCCAATGCTGGACTAATATTTTCCTTTCTATCAACATGCAGCACTTCCCGTCGCTATCCATATGCATCAGACTCAGACCAGTCTTGTTTTGGGGGGCGTGTAAAATGGAGGAAAGAGCAGGGAATACTGAAGGCTTTTCTGGGGGAGAAATGGTCATCGTAAGCCTGTATGGCTACATTAGTTTGCTGAAATTAATATGACATTAACAGAGTTGTGTGTTTAGATGGTATGCATGCCTTAATTCAACAAGGGATATAAGAGTGGAGTGTATTTCAACAGTAATGAAGACTTATAAAAAAATTATGAAAAATGAACAGACAGAAGAGCAATGGCTCCACAGAGAGAGATCAAAGTGGGGTGGGAAACAGAGGAAATGTAGAAGGCCAGGGAACATCTCTATTTATCTCTACATCACTCCCTCTCTCTACTTTTCTTCACAATCAAAGGCCTCGCCGTGCTGATGACACCAGGCCAGAGCAAGTGCTGAAAGAGTCTGGCAGAGGGTGCTCTGAAACCGAGCTGGGCTCCCCTGAGGAAGTCAAGGGGAGACCTGCGAGACACTATCATAAGTAACAGAGAGTCTTGTGTACAGGGCATCCTTCTGTAAAGACACACACGCACAAACATGCACACATATGCCCGGTGCGGCCCAAGCAGACGTAATCGAATCTCTCTGTCTGTGGTTGCTATAGGGAGGGAACACGATAGGGGATACTATACTTCCATGCACACAGCCAGCCTTTTTAAAAGCATGAATATGGATTGAGACGACCACAATGTTTGAACATGAATAACACATGTATGCCAAAACCACACCACAACCGGCTCTGCATGTGTACCTCCCACACCCCTACCCCCCCAGCGAAAGAAAAAAAAAAAAAGGAACCAAAAATGAAAAAATAAATAAATAAATGCATCATTATGCATTGGTCATGGTCTCGTAGACCGAGGGCTCGAACAGAGCTCCCACTGTTCTGCGTCGTGATACGTAAGACCGAAAAATGCCTGCACAAACCTAGCATATGCATTTTCGTTTTTCATTTAAAGACCTCATTATTTTTAGTTCAATTCAGCCTCTAACTATTAGGATCAATGTTAGGCTCAAACTACAGCAATGACATCATGGTACCATGCTATAAGTCATGGTGATTGTCCATGAAGAGGCCCCTTGGAAAAGATAAAAATCCTCCTACTCCACCGAGACAGAAAAATAGGGCACCAATGAGTGATACATGCTGGAATGTAAGGCAGTCTCTGCAGTGGTGCACTGCAATAATTTCAGAAGTGCTCAGCACTGGTCTATGAGTGTCTCATCTGCCCACCATTGTTACCAGTATATAGAGCAACAATGACTGTAATAAAGCAGTGATTGCTGCGCCAAAGAGGGGCTAAACTGGGGACACGACTAGCCAGTAAGAGAAGTGTTTAGGAGTTAGAGTTTTCACTGAAGTGAGTCCATTTTCACTACAAAAAAACAACTCTTCACAAGTACATTTAAAATCTCAGAGATCACTACATCATATTCAGAATCACTGTTATTATATAAGTAGGTTTTCAACGACAAAGAATTGGCTATGGTGTACTTGTGCATAAGAAAAAATACTAAAAAAAATATAAAAAACAGCAGCTTAAACAGAAAATATGTTCGGTAATTTGACGATACATAGCGACTTGACCAACACTGATTTAAATGGAGTACTTTAAGATTATTGATTTAAAATATTACCAGTGGAATGAGCAGCCTAAAGCTAAAGGAGACTGAGAGGCTGTAAACTGTAAACCAAATGACAAAATCATTCAAAACAACACAGGGTCATCAAAAAATACAAAACTGTGACACAAATGAGTTCATGAACTACAGTATGATACACCAAACAGACTCCCTGTTGTTTCTTACATTTATTTTTTTTCCCCCTAGCTTCTTCCGTTCCATTTTATATTACCCCCACATAAAAATCCTACAGATGGCGATTGCCCTCAGCTTTCCAGATTTCAAATCCTGATGATCGGAAAGAGGGCGAGTTTGCTTGCACACAAACACGCACATGAACACACACTTAAACAAAAGCAGAAACACATTATGACACACTAGTTGATCTGTCATCAGCCTGTGTCATCATTACCAACACTGTGGTGGGGGATTGAGATAGAAAGCGTGTCGTAATAACACACATGCATCATCTTAACCCTTGGAGCTGTTCAGGAGGATGACACATGTCTGTGTGTGTCTGTGTGTGTGTGTATGTCTGTTTTAGATATTGACTCTTTTCATCAGTGGGGGAATATGTTCAAGAGATTAACAGCCCTATAAACTGTGTTTAGTTGACTCATTCAGAGCTGATAATTTTATGAGCTGGAGACCCAACTTTGAAATGATCTAAGCTCATCCCATTGTGTCATGAAAGCAACGACAGTTCCTGTTTACATTCAAAATACTTTCATAAGCTTCTCTGCTGACCCACACTCAACTGATCCTCAGCCCATCTTTGCTTTTCTGTGTCTGGGATCCTTTGTCATATAAAAACATTCCCCATTTATTGAGGAAAAAGTACCCTTGATATTTAGATACAGGAAGTGTCAGGGAAATCCTTATCCTGTCCTGGGAAGACTTCAAACAGGCAGGGTCAGGCATGCAATGACTTAAACAGTATGAAGACGGGAAGGGAGCGAGTTATGCTTCCCAAGCTACATTCCTGTCTTTCCCCTTGTATACAGATTTATAAGTTATAGTGTCCTGTTTAGAAATGCGTCCATGATCAGTCACAAAATGCTACAGGGGCAGTTCACCCAAATTACAAAGAACATATTTTCACACGTCCTCTGGAGGTATCTAGCCATGCAGATAGTTTAGAGTATTATTTGGCTAGGTTTTCTGGCGCCACCCAAAAACAACAGAGATGAATGGAATTTCATTTGCGGTGCTCCCAGCATTGAAATAATACATTTAAAAAAAAAAAAAATCTACAGCAACATCTTCCTTTCGAAACAATGTCCTGCTTACTCTGGTTAATCCACAGACCTCAACAGTTTTTATTGGAAATACTGTCTCCTGAAGAAAAATTCCATATAAAAACTGTTGACAGTATGTTGACAAATGAATTTGTTCCTCATAATTCATAATCCAAATTTTGTAACTGAAGATCATAATGAGGCAAACAGTGTCTTGCTGTTGGATGACTTTTTTTCTTCTTGTGGGTTTTTATTTTTTAACTAAATTGTATCTTTATTGGAAAGCTGGCAGTAAAACGGCAACACACACTTATCTTCTTGTTGGTCAACAAAGCAATGCGCTCACCACACATTTCATAAACATTATATCCAACCGTTTTTTTCCCTTTTCTACCAAAAAAAAAAATGGGGCTACAAGTTAATATGAATGAAAAGTTTCAATTCTTTTTGCACTCTGGATGAGATCAAACACCAAGTTTTGAGGGATGTGAACTAATTCAAGCTAAATAGACACCTTCACATTCAGGTCAACATCAATAAATTTTCTTTACTGGATGTAGGTAGGATCAGTGCCATTACTGAAGAACATGCAGTCACTCTTTAGTCAGAAAATACATCCTTAACATTTAGATTTGTGTCTGGGGAGGATTTCATGCTGCCTGTAAAGACTTTAAACAGAGAGCTTTTCTGTGTGTTTTATAATCACCAAGCAGTAACTTAGAGAGTGTGAAGCCCAGAAAGGAAACTAGCTTTGACTTCTAGCTCCACTCCTACTTCTCCCTTGGGACACAGCACTGTAAGTTATAGCCCCAAGGGACTGCTGGGAAACAGGAGTGAAACACCTGTCAGCTCACAGTGTAAAATACATGGCCTGGTTCTTCATTCAAATATCACTTCTTCCATTTATGTCACACCAAACTGTTTCATAATATTCTGTTTTTCTTAGATATTGGAACATTTTATAAATATCATGTTTACCATCACTGCTGGGGTTTAAAACTGTGACATGTTGTATTTTTAATATTGGAAGTAAGTGTATGAGTAAGGAGAGGTAGGTGTCCAGAGGGGGGAGCAGGAGTAAAGGAGGGAGGGAACATTTCTGCAAGGAGTACAATGATAATGTCACTGCACCAGGGGTGAAAACTGCAGCTGAGGCTTATGGTAAAATAGTCCAATGTACTTAGATATCACTTTAAACCACACAGGAATCATGGTGGCTCACTGGCCACGAAAACTTCAAATTTCCTACCAAATGGCTCCACAATGATGTGGCAGCATATAACAGACATGAGTGAAATAACGTGAACAAAGAAATTATGCATGAATGAAATGTAAAAAAAAAAAAAAAAAAGAGAGGCTCTATTTATATGCTGCAAACAAGCTAACTAAGTGACTCAAATAAAGAGCTATGGTAGGACACTGAAGAGCACAGCACAGGGTGCACATGAAGGTCATTTTTAAACTCTCACATGGAAACATCCTGCTGTCACACAAACACCATATGAACATATCCATGCATACACACACATGCATGCACACAGATTCATTGCACTGCATGTGACCCTTTGAGCCCCATTTCATTAAACTCAGCAAGTGGGAGAGTGGGAGGAGAGAGAGGGAGATCTAATTTGAGGACATGAGAGGAAACAACGAAGTAGAGAGGGGACCTTTACGTGTGTGTAATTGGTCTATAGAGGAATTACCAACATGCACACCACAGGTGGCCACCGGCCCTGTCTAAATCACTAACCTTATAAAGATCATTAAAACCTCTGGGACATGCTGTGCGAGTGTAAGAGTGTGTGTCTAAGTGAGCAGGTGTGTGTGTATACTGTAAATAGAAGGATGTGTGCGCTGCTTTCGGTGTGAAAGTATCTTTGCAAACCATATTTAATAGTGATCAACTGTGAGTAGCAGAACTTTCAATGATTCATTTAACAAAAACTGGTGCTGCCTATTCATAAAGTCAGAGATATGATCATGTGGCCAAGACTAGAACAGATAATTAACTTCCAGTATGGCTAGTTAAGTTACCTGATGTGGCAACAGTCAACAAACCTGTCCCTGATCAAATACCTGCACGTCTTTGCTCCCCTATAAAAGTGATTCAATTCAGTGAGCAGTAGTTTTTCCTGGCAAATGTCAAAGCGGAAAAAGAAATAAATCTCAGCCACAAAAAGACTTTAATCAAGACTTCAAGTTGTCAAAGCAGAACCATTTTTTTTGTCATTTGGAGCTGAAAACCCAACACTTATCATTTTATATTAGTCATTTTATCCAGTTGTAATAAAATATTGGCTTGTGTGGCTTAATGACATCTTCTGCTCTGTGAGTCAGCGACGGATCTAACCTCTCTACAAGGTGTAGACTTTTTTTTTTTTTTTACAATGCCACATTTTTTAATCTTTAAATGTGTTAAAGGGGAAACCAATAAAAACTAATGTACATTTTGGGTACCTTGAGTATCTATCAACCCAAAGACTCATTTGTGAGCTGCCTAGATATAGAAAAAACATGTGATTCAACAAACTTTTCAAATTTGTTTTTCATGGCAGAGGGCTAAAGATACAGGTGTTTCATTGAATATGTCCTTTAGGTTTTGCTACACTGTACACAGCCCTTACAGATACTGCATGATGCTATTATCGCTGGACTCACTCACCTTCTTCTGCAGGACATTAACCTTCCTCTCCTTGACATCCAGCATGTCCTTCATGTCTCTGATCTCTCCCGTTAGTGTGCTCTTTTCATCGGTCAGGTCCTGCAGCTGCTTGGTCTTCTTGGTCAGGAACTGCTCCTTTTCTTCCAGACGCACCCGCAGCGCATCTACCTAAAAAGCCAGATTAAAACATTAGGTGAAAACCAGCAAGTAAGAAGTCAGACATAAACAGACCAATAGCGAGTTTGACGGGCATATAGTAAGAACAAGATCGCCAGGGAGCTGCTATACATAACAAACGATATACTTTTACAAATAGACAGGTAGACAGAAGGAGAGAAAAGAGGAAATAAGATGGTAATTTAATCCAATATTCTTATGGTTTAGCAAGACAGACAGATGGACAGGCTAGCATATAGGTTGAGTGTAATCTGTGACTTTAATAGACAGGAAACTGAGCAGATTGACTGACAGGCAATCTGCTCAGAAAAACAGAAAGACTTACAAAAACACAAAGAAATGCATTAAAAATGATTGTGAAAGATTAAACCATGATATTTTCTCTCCATGTCTCAGTCAGGTGGCCCATATGTTATTATTCAGTGCTGGAACTGACATATCTCAACACATTTACTTGTTGACATTTGGAAGTAGTAAAGTTTCAGCTTTGACCTACTGTCCATACTATGAATCACAGAGGACTGATGCAGCGCGTGAGAGAGAAGGAGCCTGGAGCCTTTCCCATCATTTGTTATTGAGAGTGCTGCGTGATTGGGCCAGCACTGCCATAGATCAGACTGCTCACACACTTCACACTCACACATTAAAATCCTCCGTATCTGGCTGTGTGCGAAGAGATGAGTGATATCTGAGCTCACTCCAGAACTTCTCATTGGACATCTATCAGTGTTCTGCTGCACGGCCTACAGCGACACACACATTACCACACACACGCTGTCAGCTGGCTGTCATGAACGGACTACTATGTCCTCCTCTGTTGCTCTTTAACACCTGATTACATTTCCAGCACTTTTTGCCATGGTGCAATGAGTGAACCCATTTGAACTTCATTTTTAGGTGTGCATGTGTTTTATGTGAATTCAACACACACACACACACACACACACACACTGGTAGACAAAGGGAAGCAGTGAGCAAGGGCTTGTTAACAGACCTTTTAACAAGTCTCACTCTGACACAGAGGGGACGTGTGAAAACGCTTAAAGAACAGGCTCTGATGCACTCTCCAGTCTCCAGCTCATCTCTCAATGATTTCACCGGTCACTGAAGGAGAGAGAGCATTTACTCAAGTACTGTACTCCAACTGTGAGGTACTTTACTTGAGTATATCCAACTTGAAGCTATGACAGTCATTTCAAGGTATATACTTCAGTTCAGCCTACACAAATTACAATGAACTTATTCATGTTCATCCTTCACAATGTTGAATCAGTTCACAGTCCCCAGAAAGAAAGGAGTTTTTCAGACCATGCAGACAAAAATTAGCATTTACTTGTGAGATTAAATTTTGGAATATGTAATGTGATTTGTTCATGAAACTCAAATATTCATAGAAACTGGATTCAGCAATATCTGTGTTTCAATGGAGTAAGCGAACAATTTGCACAGATGTACCATTATTATTAGCATGTACCTTGTGTTAGTGGATGTAATGAAGCATGTTTACATTGCAATATTGCTGCTTATACTTTTGTTAATTATCTGTGTAGTATCAAGACAACAACTCTCAGACCACATTTAAAAAAACACACATAAACAAACAACAACATGGTGCTACACCTACACCTTACAAAGGAAAATCACACAACAGACATACTGAGAATACAGCTGAGAGCCACGTCTGTGTCGGGCCCCAGATAGCTCCTTGCTGCCCATATATGTGTGTAAAATGAGAGTGCACCATGAAGGCCGCAGACACAGAGGGCTCCTCTCAAGCAGGAGCATTAGAAGCAGGCCAGGACCCCCAGGTGTAAGATGGTGAAGTATTTATCTCATATTGCCCCTCTGGCAGACAACCAGAGTCTAATACTGAGCCCTGCTCTGTACTCCCAGCTCTACATTGGCACACACACACACAGACACACACACACACATACACATATTAGTGGCACCAGTAATCCCTTGCGCATACAGTATGTAAGTGCACGCACATCAGCTTGTGCTGCTTTGTGTGTTTGTGTGCATGTGCGTTTGCCACTATGTGTATAAGACAGAATAGGGAAGAAAGAGAGACCCCCCCCTCCCAAACACACACACACACACACACCCTTCCCTCCAGCCCCACCTGGCAAGGGGCAATTTAGCAAGAATGTAGCAGAGAGGCCTAACAGGAAATCCCTGCTGTCTCACCTGCACTGGCCCACTAAGCTGTGATAGTACTGTACAGACGCCCTGCTAATACCCTCTTAAAGCACTCACTGCTGCCAGGCACAGTACACGGAAAACAAGGAGGGAGAGATGGGCAGATGAAAGGATGGAGAGGAGTCAGAGTGAAAGCAAGAAGAGAGATAAATGAAAAAGTGAAAGAAGGTGATGAGAGATAACAGGAACTCTTAAGAGCACATTAACACCACGGCCGCGCTGCCCCTCCGCTGGCTGAAAGTACTTCTCTATCAGCAGCTCTGTTACAGGATATATTGTATGACTTTATCAGCTGGCACACATGCTGAGATGATAGACAGCTAACAAGTCAAGGTGATTAACCTCTCGCTTCTCCTTCAATTTCCTCTCCAATTTTCCTCTCCCTCAAGTCCCGTTCTTCTCGATGTCCTCTTCCAACAACACCTCTCCCTTTCAGCCCGACACTACTACCGCTCTTTCAACACTCCATCCCTCCAGCCGTGCTCTAAACTCTCCAGGAGTTTTCCGATTGCCGTTTAAAGGTACGGGTCCTGCGGTGAGACAAAGTGATGTGTTGGTGTGAGAAATCCCTCAAGTCCTCAAGCCAGGTTGTCTTTGGGACAGGCCCATATTTCCCAGCTATGACTTTTTAGATTTGTGTATGTCTGTGTGTTTCCATGTGAGTGCGATAACACGCAAAGCAGAACTCCTACGCTCTTCATGACAACTGGGGTATTTGTTCTCTTTGTGCAATCGGACACTGGGGACCACATCCTGTTTTGTTATCAAAGCGTTTTGTTTAGTGAATGAGAGACTGAGCACAAAAGTGAAAGGTGAGGGAAAGATGTAGAGAGCCGATTGCTGTCCAGTCTGGTCCAAACGGGACATTGGAGATTGCACTGAGGCGTTCCACAGAATAGATGAATTAAAAACACATCTATATCACCCCATCTCCCCCCCAATAACCCCACTTACAGTAAGCTTTCCAGCCCCTCACTCAGCACCATATCATTTAAAAAAATGACCTTGATACGTTTTCAAGATTCTTTGGTTGCATAACTATTTATTCTTCGCAATATGCAACATTTCTTTAAAAGAATAGTTACAGATGTATAACCACATAAGTGTGACAACACACATTCATAAATTCAACAGTTGTTTACATGCAAACATGCATGTACCGCAGTAAATATGCACACACATGCATAAACACACACTCATTCTCCTTGACTTCCTCTCTCATGCTTTGCAATGACAGCCAAATGTGGATTCTGGACACTGGTTAACAAAGTAAAACAGAGGCTTAAAGAAAACAGCTTCTCTGTTTGTCCTCACCTCCCTTTTCCCTGCCTCACATTTCATCATAAAAGTTTTTCTGGCAGGGAAATCTACCAAGGTATCAGGCCCAGCTTCGGCTCCGGGCCGCAATAAACAACGTGGGGACTATATGAGTAGACCACAATCAAAACGGCAGAACCAGAGACGGTGGGGAGACCACAGCAAAGGCCGGGGGATGCGCTGATACTCGCATACTCACACACTGACAGTTGCACTTTCGCTCACCCACTTGGGTGCGAGGAGACTCATAGGTTGACCAGGAAAACATTCCTAGTATGATCTCTTATCTTTGACTCTGGCTCTTTAAATAGCCCTGACCTTTTTCATGCACACATTTACAAACACTTTTGAAACATTTTTGGTGTTTCTCCTCAAAAAGTAAGTATGAATGTCACTCCAGCTGACAACACCACCATAAAACATGTTAAATCCCAGGAGTGGGTCTGTTGGAGTGTACGGGATGTGTGAGCTCAGGTCTGCTCAGGCTGCTGCGCTGCAGTGCACTGCACACAGCTGTGTGAGCTATTCACTTCTTTGGCTGCATGACGTCCAGCTAGCCTGTATAAATACAGCACACAGCAGCCATTAGACATAATTTATTGAAAGGCCCGTGCTGTGAAATTAATCATCTAAATTTATGAAATAATGTTCGACTAATTCATGTTTGTCTAGCCATTAATGTGGCCAAGTCTGGATTGTATCACTAAAATAAGGACGACTATCTCATTTCAAGATGATGCACGACCACCAGAGATCTCCCATATCAACTATAATCAGTCAAATATCTATTTTTATTGAAATATGTATCAAAGACACACCAACAGGCTCTCATATGATGAACAGGGAAGAATATGGATGTAGACAACTGGGTTCAAGCAGCCAGTTGCTGTAAGTTTTGCTTTCACTCTGACTAATGTCTGCATTATCAAAGATTAGTGAAATGTGAAAACATTTGTTGAATCCATCTTGTGAAATACATATGTTTACAGTATTAACAGATGGTGTATAGGTATAACCTGACTGTGGGTGTCTTTACTCACAGATGTGAGGAGTTGCGAAAAATGATACATAGTCTCCAGATGAGGCAATAGAAACTTCTAATAATGTCAAGAGGTCATTGTTGAAGGTTGTGAGGTGAGACAGCCAAGGCCAAAGAGGGATTTTTTTCATATGAGCACATTAATGCATGTTGGCATGTATGTGTGTGTGCACAGGTGCAGCGGGAAGTTACAGTGTCAAACGGAAAAATTAGGGATTTCTCAAACCAACTGTGAGCAGGACAGAGGACTCTTAAAGACCCCGAGCTTCTGAGCTTCACGCACACACAGAAGATTTCCTCTCCACCTGAGCTGACCACACCAGACATGACGACACCGGGGTTATTCTGTGCGGAAATGAGGGACGTTCCCTGTCCCGGGTCTTAAACTGGGTGTCATTTGAGGTGTGTCATCAAAGCCGGGGTTAAGGCAACAGTCAGAGCTCTGATCAGGAACAGTATAATAGACGGATCACCTCAGGGCCGACTCGGGATAATAAGCGGATGTAAACTGCCTCACAGCAGGGGCTGCGAGGTGGAGTTTGGGGCAAAGTCTCATTGTATGCTCCGACATCTGTGGATCAAACCATGGCAACACAGCTGTCTGCCTACAGGCTACAGAGGGAACATGGGAAGGCACAGATGTAAAAAAAAAAAAGACAAGGACACAGACACGCACACACACTCAGAACTCCCAGGATCCACAAATAAAAGGATCTTTGTCACAGAATGAATGAATGTTTTCTGCCAAAGCATGAAAGTCAATCATGCCATGCTTTTGGTATGGTACCAGGGGGATGGATACATGACACAGAAAATGTAGGGGACTCACCCCTAGTATCATCACACTAACCCTCACTGCACACATCTGCCTCATTCACTCTTTCACCCTCCATCCATCTTCATTACCTCCTGCAGCAGGGACGGACACAGCACACATATGCACTTATAACGGAAGAGACGCTGCAGGCGTTCCCCCTCATTAACACTTGTTTCTTCTTTGATTATTTTCCCTGATCATTTCCAGCTCTGCATGCCAGTTTCTACATCCTGTTTCCAGGGAATCCATTTCCTGTTAAAGCACACTGAAGAGTCACTCTGGCAAACATGTGGAAAGCGATCGCAGGTCTGCAGTGAACACTAGGTACCTGAAATCAGCTTGTTTTATGTTTGATCAACAAGCATAAAATTGTTACTTTAAACTTCAAATCCAGACCCTATAGCCTAACCCTGTTGTCTGGTTACATGATAGATAAACTATCTCTATTGTTGATGAAAGTAAAAAATGTTGCTAAAAGCTCCAGAAAATGTCCAGCAAGAGAGCAGAATGAGGACCTTTTTGTAGGGTAGCGGTGTCTAAAAATATGACGATCAATCTGAAAACATTAATAGAAGAGAACTACTTATTTCAAAGAAATACTATTTGGTAAAGCCTGAGTTCACATGATATGGATGTTAACACTCACAAATACATTTAAAGCTAAAAGGCCATGCAGTAGCTTTATTGTCACAGATTTTTAAATGGATTGGAGTAAAAAAACAACAAAAAAAACACAATTTTCCCCAAAAAGGAGAGGAACAGAGCGGGCTGTAAAGTTCATACTGAACTCTGCTTCTTCTGATTCAGTCATACTTTGGGAGACCTACTATTAACAAAGACATTTAAGTGGGAATGAAATTACTTCAACTGTATTCTTGTGGCGCAGTATATTTGTATGAGTGTATCACTGTGTGTATATATGTGTATATTAGAGGTTAAGTGGTCGGAGAAAAGCCGGGTGACAGAGGAGGTCAGGACAAAGAGAAAGGAGAATATTGTCTCTGGCTGTCTGCAGCAGCTCCTCACTGGCTCCTGGTTAACCAGCTGACTGACAGCAGACCGATCAAAGACCATTTTGAAAGTTTAGTTTCAAAATGTGCAAAAATAGAAACATGGAAAAATGTAGACAAACAGACACACTGCCCAAAGGTCTTCATGTTGGATAAATAATCACACAAATGAACCTTCGACGTCCGCAAAATTGATGCATCATTTGTGCAGACATGTGGATTGCAATAAAACACTAATGTGGATGTTTTCATGTGCATATGGATAAGTAGCAGTGTGCACACACTTGTGTTTGTCAACTCTTTTTTTGTTGTGGACATATTTACCTCGTTCTCTGCGTAAATCATTAAATATCTCATCCCCATTCTGACCCCTATAACTCGACTTTATGTCTTTTCCACATGGCCTCTGAAGAACTCGCGGGGGCTTTATTTTGGACTGCGCCATGTTTGTTCTGGGGGGCCCCGACGCTTTGCTACTCACACTACATCCCAAACCGCAATGCCCCAGGAAACCAGGAGCATGCTGTTGGGTCTGAGAGTGGTGACCATGGTCAATCAGGTTCAGATGAGGTCATAACTGTTCCACAAAGGACTCATCAGGGTTTAAATGTGAAGTTGATAATTAGTCGTCAAACTGTTTTCCATTTGTTTTGGCAAACCACCTTCACTTCTCTTCACAGTGTTCTTCAAGGTCTTACCTACGTTAAATGTGTACATGCACTCTTTTTGCAGTGGTACCAACATATGGGGGATGAGAATCAACTGAGGAGAGAGGTAGGCGAGAAAACAGGGGGGGGTTAAGACAGATGGAGGCAGATAGTATGAGGGAAGAGAAAATATGGACAGAGGGAGCAAAAGGGAATGAGGCAGAAAGAAAGACAGAGAGTGAGAAGACAGCAGGGGGAGAGCGCAGGGCGGAGTTTAACCCGGGTGAGACCACATCTTTTCTCCGCCTCACTACCTATATGAACCATTAATCAGCAAAGAGAACAAGGAAAGATCAACAATAATAGTCCAGCAGGGACCAGAGCACACCGTACCATCGCATCACTCACTGACAAAAGCCCACTGCCTTCTACATCCATCAAGTAACTCTATTCTCTCACTTCTTACTTCCTCCAGTTGCTCCATCAAGCCTTGTTTCTTTCCCTCACCCGCTCCAAATTCTTTCTTTTTTTTCCTCTTGTTTTCCCTATCCATCACTGTCATGATGGTTGATGTTAGCAAGTCACTTTTGAGTCATTTCTATCTTCTTCAAGTCATTACACCTCAACCTCAAAATCAAAACTCAGTGGAGGTCTTCTGGCCGGCGTGCTGCGAACGCTGGTGATGAAAGTGAAAACAAGATATTTGAGGTCACATCTGAGAAAGTTCAAGTGAAATACCACAGACTGCTCTCTGTAAGCACAGACGTGTTGCCACATCACAAAACTTACATTACAAACCTGCTGCTACGAACACTTCTGTTGGCATTCTGCGAGGAGCAAAATATCAAATGTTATTTTACAGTGTTATTTATGTGCCTGACTCAGACTTTGACTTACACACCTTGAGCCTACTTCAGATCTGGATTTCCCCTGTGTGAGTAATAGGCCACCTGGAAGTGCCTCAAGTGATGAACATCTAGACTAAAGCATATCGACCTTCACAAAATGAAAAGCTTCACTAATATCTGTCAAAGACATTAATTACAACTTGATTTGTTGCAATAAAAACTGAAGTTAATAGCTCGGATAATATGACTCATGAGGATTAAGTTACCGCTAAAGAGGACGTCAATAACAGGTTGCACAGAGAATAACAATAAATTATTTGTGTGAAGACACTATGTATGGTAAGGATCTCCTCATAAATAATACCTTTAAACCAGTGAGCCACAACACACACAGGCCGCAGAGCCTATTTCTGTTTTACTGAACATGCAGGATGCAACACAGTCTACACATCTCATCTCATCTCATATCTCATTTATATGTAAATTTAATCCTTTAGTTACTTTTACGGATTAAGACATTAGAGCTGAAATTGTGAAAAAAATTACCCAGCAACACAGTCCACAACACCAGCTCATATGAATGAGTTGAATTATTTAACTAAATTATGGCTATGTGAAACTGCACTGGGGTACTTTGGAAAACGGACCAAGAGCCTCTTGCATGTGGTTTCAGGACCACTTGTTTTGGGCCACACCAGAGTGTGATTGGAGCGTTCACAAGTGACCAAACAAACCAAATAAACTTTGAGTTGTGAAAGCAGCCCCATATAATCAGAGCCATGAAACGTTTTGCATGTTGGTATGTTTCTTTGTCTGTTATTAAGCAGGTAAATGTCTCAAATTACAGCTAAACAGTCCAGCAAAATGTGTTTCTGAAACAAATTGAATTAAAAAAAAAGGCAACACAGATCAACACTGCCAAGTTAGACAGTTGGATCTGATATTTTAAAATGTGCTGGACATCATTCATGAATCAAACCAATATATAAGATAAACAATGTGACTGGCCTGCTCAGGACCTGGTTAGCTAGAACTGTATCTGAATGGGAAAGTGACCAGACTTGCCTGCCAGAGCAAATAAAACATGAGCTCAGCAGATTAGACTTTTCATATAGGATTTTTACTCATACTCAATAAAAAGTCTGTTTTTTCCTGGAATCTTAAAACAGATCAGAGTACCCTCTCTATGTTAACACAGCTAACTTAATGTACATCTTGGCATGTCATCAGAAAAGTGTGACTAGCAACAGCTGGATGGAATAAACAGGCCAAACATCTTTAAACAGCCTGTTTGCCACATTTAGTACAGTCAAAGCACCTGCAAGCCCTTTTACCGGTGGGGTTGTGACCTGTTCTTGTGTCTCTGGCTAGTTAAATATTCAGGAAGGTCTCTGATAGGTTACCTGATCGGCTGGAGTATAGTTACAGCCCTGCATTGTTGTGATAGAGGCAGGAATGACACATCCACGTACTGTATTAAAGGATAAAGTTTCCACAGACATGGGCAATGCTCACACACTCATTATTTTCCACATTTTCCAGTTATCTGGAGCCGTATTCAATCACAGCCATTAAGAAGCTGTCCTTAACTTTGACTGACAAATACACTTCCATTTTCTCATTCCCTCGCTCACAGTGCCTGCTCTGTTCCCTGACTGGTCCCCTTTTAAGTCCCGTCCCAATGTGGATTGCTTTTAATGTCTGTGAGATGAAAATGCCCCTGCGCTCTGGGAGACACTGGTCCGTCTCTGGAGAAGTGGACTCCTGCACTCATCACTGTCATTCACAAGGAGAGCTGCCTAGAACACACACAAACACGCACGGGGAAGGTGCCCCACTCGTCATTAGTGAAACAGAAAGGAAATATTGGGATCTTAAGGATATTTAAATGAGATGTTGGAAAGCTGAAGCAAATTTCTGAAGGAAGAGGAATAATATAAATGGATGGACAGAGGGAATGAGGAGAAGGAAGCAACTGTGAGAACGGCTGTGCTTTCTGGCTGAATGACTGACAGACAGTGGAGGAATGCAGGGCCACGGCTGGCCTCAAGCGCACTCAGTATCTTTACCCATCCTCTGGTTTGCCCACTTAGTCCAGGAAACCCTAGCCTTTCCCAAGCGGGGGAAAATGCCACTTCAATAGCAGGGGGAAACTACTCAAGACCGGAGATGAGAGTCCAGCAATCAGCACTGACAGCACACTTGTTTATGTGTGTATTTCTTTGTGTGTGTGTGGTGATCAGATCCTATTTCAGCCCACTGCAGTAGCCAATGAGAAGTGAAAAGAAAACACAGTGAAGCACTCAGTGGCCAGTGAGCATTACAGTTAATTATATATACAAGATAATTCCATTATCATAAATTAACATTGGCAGGTGTGACGATAAGTTCTAATATAGAGGATGAATATTTGTAAATGTAAAATTAAGAAATGATCAAACTTGGTGACATTAAAAAGAGAGGCAACATTTTGTTACATCTCATAAGCTTTTTGTTACCTTTTACTGAATTTGCTTTGCACCTGCAGACAAAAAGACTTCAAAATAATACACTGTGTGGTCCACCAAAATTAAATTGTTCAGCCAGATAAATGTAAGCAAACTTTGGTCATTTATATTAAAGTGCATCATGGTTAACAGTCAACCACAGCTGTGCATTACTGCAGTTAGAAAGCATTAGCTATACATTAATGGTGATGGGCTTCAGCGTTAAGAATGAATAGCTAACTGAAAGTTTTCCCTCGACATTGGTCTGCTGAAGCCAACATGATTTGTCAAAAGTGTAAATAAAATGGGCACTTGCTAATATCAGAAATAGCTCTCAGGTCTAGCCATAAGCCTATACCAATGAGAAAAGAAAATGCATTTCTTTACACGGTTTTATAGGATGCACAAATAAAACCATGTTCACAAAGTAAAGCACTCACTGAAAACTAATTCCTTTAAGTATGATGTATTCTGCTCACTGCAAGGGCCAAAATTCCTTGCACATGTATGGACAATTAGGTCTAATTTTGGCCCAAATTGCTTCCTGTAATGATGAGTGGACATAGTTAGGCCATTCTCAACCGCCTAACACAAAGAGATCTAAAGTATCAGTTCCAAGTCTAGAGAGTGATGGAGAAAAATGCTAGTCCACCCCCCCCACAAACCCACACACAAACACACACACACCTCCACCTCCAGCCCTCTACATACAACCCGCCTCCATCCCTAACAGCAGTGATAAAACCATTAGAGCCGCACAGCTTATAAACTTCAAAGATGAAGAAGGAAAAGCTGCCAGCTTTCTCTGGCCTTCTGACTGACTGACCCGCCCACACACACCAGCCCACTGGTGGACTAAAGGAGCCACACACAGAGACATTTTTTTTTCCACCCACCTCAACGTCCATTAGAGAAAGAGAAAGAGAAGAAACAAGGCAGGAAAGAGAGGGTTGTGTCCATTTGCAGGGGTTGTTTTCAACCTCTGTCATGTCATCAGTGCATGCAACTTTGTCATAACATGATTTTTTTTCCAGAAATAGTGCACGTTGATCAATATCATTGTAAATGTTCGGGCCAAACAGCTCATTTTCTCACTGCGTGTGTGTACCTACCTCTGTCTGCAGCGTGTTGGCTCGTTGCTCCTTAGCGCTGAGTGACTCCTTTAGCACCTCGATGTGTTGCTTGCAGTCTGAGTTCTGATTGGTCAGTGTTTCTAGTTTGGTCTGCAGGGCCTGCATCTCTGACTCCTTCCTGTTGAGCTCCCCCTTCAGCTGCTCAATCTGACAGTCACACAAACACAGGCACACATTGGTTAAAAAAGGTTATGCAAAACATTTTAGTCATCATTGACTCAACTCACAGATAACAACTTTTTATTTACAGCAAAGTTTGGAACACACGTGCACACACACAAACCACATTCATATTTCCTGAAAAAAAATTGCATGTTGCTGTTATAACTGATTGCACCCATTTTCAACACTTTGTTCTCTTTGAACAGAACGTCCAGATCAAGCAAGTGTTGTGAAAGAGGCCTAAACATGCTTTTTAATATAGGAGTGGGCAACATAGACAAAATGATTCAAACTGATATTTCAAATTAGACTCAGATGCAGCTCTGATCAAATTATCAAATGCAATTTGAAAAAAAAAGGTTTTATTATGGTATATAAAGATTAATCTATACTGTTTCAAAGTGTTGATTGTGTCATGATGCATTTATTTGGAGAGATGGTAAAATATAATATTGAATTATCACCCAACCCTGCAATAACAGTCCTCACTCAGGGGAGTCCCAGGCCTACTGTCTGCTCTCTTGACACACCAAGCCAAACAGCCAAAGAGTGAAAACTCGTGCAGGCAGACAGTTATGGAGAGCAATATTACACTCACATAGCTGACAGATTACAGATTGTTTTAAGGAAGGCCATGCAGAACAGGACAAAACCCACAAAGGAAATCAAATGCATTAACAGAGGGAGGTTTCTGTGCTGAGGCTAGCTATGTGCAAAAGATTGTCATCTGTCTCCTGGTGCCAAAAATGCACAAAGCTGATTTGAGGAGAGATTTCTCTAATTGTGTGTGCAGGGTTCACCTCATAACAGGGGAATTCTGACTGGACCAGAGCTTGGCCAATCAACCCTCACTCAGAGAAATAAAGAGTCAGAGAGAGAAAGGAGAACGGGGAAGGAAAAATAGGAGACAGGAGCCAAAAGGTGAGGCGGAGTCAAAAAGGGACGCTGTGAGGGGAAACTGGTGAGAAGACAGTAGGAAAAGGAAGTTAGTAAATGGGTAGGGAGTGGACTAATAGTGATATGATAAATTGATAGAGCAGTAAAGATCAAATATGGGATGAGAATATTAGGTTTAATAAAATAAATAATGACAGAGGCTAATGAGAGGGGTACTTCGGCTTGTTCTGTGATCCAGGGCTGTTGGGTGGGGAGGAGGAAGGTGGGAGCTGTTCTGATGGAAGACACACATGGGGACAAGGCCTGCTCCTAAAGAGACACAAAGACAAGAAGACAGCAAGCCACTAAACTACGGCACACAGCCAGCTGGAAAACAGTCAACGTTTCCCAGCTGGCTGCGTGCTCCTCCACACTCCTCCACACTTTTCAACCACGCTGCCGAGGTTATAGAATGCAAAACTTGGTGAAGTTCTGTTAGAAATTATTCTCTGTGTAAATGAATTGACCTCTGCTCTAATCTTCACTTGTACTTGAACAAATGTCTGTGTTCCAAGAAGTCACTTTCAAGTGTTTGAGTAAATCCAAGCTCACAGAGAAACTAGAGAGTGCAGGGATGCTCTCCTCTCTGGTTTCTCTTATCACAGTCTCACCTCAACACCAGCCTCTACCACTGCTGAAAAACCAGCACCCTAAAACACTTCAAGGATATAGAATGAATCTGTGTGCCTGTGTATACCCATGCACGTGGTGTTTCTCTATGTCACACAGTAAGATGAGACATGGGAGAGCGGGCCAGGGCCATCACTGCGATGTATATCATCTCACGTCAGTACGGGTGACGAGAGAGCTCTTTCCTCTGTCGTTGTAAGCTCACATTCATCTGTCAGGGCCCCATTCATAAAAACATCTCTTTTATGATTGCATCAGGAACTTCCGATGCAATGACGAATGGCCCCTACAAAGAGCGCCATTAATGAACAAAAGAGAAACATTTTCACATGGAGCGCTTCTCACGGGCCTCAGCTAGAAATACAAACTACTTTTTTTTTCCTGTAGATATGTTCATAAGCTACTATACTAATGTTTGCATGTCAGATTGGGCACCTCTTTGTCCCAATGAATAAACCAGTACAGAGCTGGAGAAATGTTAGATCGCTCAGAGGTCTTTCTGCCACCTGAAGGTAGGACAGTAAGCGGACACGGTGAGCTGTAAGCTGATAGGGTCTCAGTTCACTCCCTCAGAACATTTAGCCTTCACAGATAAGAGAGCGGTTCAATCTCAAGCATCACATATGTAGGCAGGAAAGGCACACAAGGAAAGACAGAAGAAACCTCTAAATATGAAATACATTTATAAGCGTAGGAGTTTTTGGTATCCATGCAACACAAGAGGCTAAAAGCCTCAATAAAGCATCCAAAAGACACATCATACTGTAATATGCAGCTTAGTATTTAGATTCCAACACTCATGCTTGTTTCTCCTTGAGCATGCAATGGCGAATTCCAACATGCACATAAAAGGTTCTCATGCAATGGTGTTTTAATGCAAACATGCATTTAAACAGGGCATGCAGAGTGAAGTCGTCTCAGGTGGCATGCTCAGACATTCTACCTTCGTCTTCATGAATTTGGAATGGCTCTTGTAGACTTCCACCTGCTTGAGCTCATCCTGCCTGTCGTCGGGGTTCAGCAGGCCGCTGGTCTTTAACATCTGGACCTCATCCTCTAAGTCTCTGATGTTCCTCTCCAGGGAAGAGATCTTGGTGTCCTGCACCGGCAACAGTAGGCAGGCAAAGAGTAAGGAGAAATATTGCCTGTGATATAGGGCTTTCAGCTTTATTCAGGGCTTACCTGTCTCACATGTTATTTCTGCTATGCATAAATGTAGCTCTTTAAACTTTCATGCAACCAGGACAAATACAGATAAATAAATGTAAAAAAAAGAATGGTGGTTGTAGAGAGGGAAAACCGGATTAGAAAATAGGTATAACAACACATTCTTGCACTGGAATGTATGTATACAAATGGATAAATAATTATATTTGTAAAAAAAATATCTTTAAAATGAGGAGCTGCAGGGTTCAAAGTTCAAACACTGGCTCCTTTTAGCTCATGAATTGACTGAATTGGATTGCTGTTTTCATGAACACTCAGTATTGGCAAACAGCGATGTTCACAGAAGACCTTGTTGTGTCTTGTGGTAGTTAATGTTGATATGTAGCACTATTTCGACTAGACCGTCTGGTGAAAGGGGGGAACATGAAGGCAGGCAGCTGTGCTGTGTGCAGCCAAGATGTTTTCCTTTGCTGCATCTATGAGGGAATGGAAGGGTCTGTCATGGACAGGTCCTCAGGTTGTTTAGCTGCATGGGTTCAGACATACAATAAATGCTAAACCTTGGAAGAAAAGAGAAAGGTAATTGAATAAATGGAAGCAGACTGCATGATGCCATCAGCAAAACCGCAGGCAACATGTAAGCATCTGACCTCTATTACATCCTCTGACATCAGCCCTGCCTTACACACTGCGCCGCATGTACCATCCTAAACACACCAGGCAAACACGAATGCATAAAGGTAAGTATAGCGCACGCACACAATCACACATTCAAGGACTTAGACTTTCACTGAACACTCAGAGAAAAGTCAAGGTGGGGCGCTCAGGCATCTAGGGGAATCCCTCCACACAACACGAAAATGCCCACACACAGACTGTGCTATACAGTCATTTCCATTGCTTCATGTTGACTTCTGTGTTATAAGCTGCGCTCTAACTTCAATAACTGATTGCCATCTGTTTCTGGTCCAGAGCAAAGAGAGAAAAAACATCACCCAAAGGAAGAGAAACGAGGCAAACCCAAAGAAAAATGTATGTGATATCAAAAACAACATTCAGTAAAACAGGATTACATGTAGGAAAGGCTGGGGCTCAGAACTGCTGAAAGAGGAACTGTGCTGCATTCCAACACACAAAAAATGTATTTAAACACAAATACTGTATATTTGTAGCCATGTTAAGTTGAAATAAGGATCAAGAGGTGAGCACTCATTACTGTACCTGCCAGATAACGTCAGGATCAAAACAGAAAGGGGGGTTGGTGTTCTGCAATCACAAAATAAAAACATACACAACTTAGAAAAAGCAACAGCACGGACAACTCAGAAACTGGAACAAACCTATAAGCACATATAGTAGGATGAAGATCATGCAGAATTTTGCATCAATGCTGAACAACTTAAACTGAGAACATTTTCAAAAAGCCACAACGCAGGAAAACGTGCCCACCTGGCTATCAACATCCTTGAAAGAAGACTGTTTCAGTTTTGCCTTTCACATGACTAATCCTCCTGGCAAATGTTTGTTTTGCCTTTATAATTAATGCAGTCAGATTTAATTTGGACTCATGAATTTACAACAGAGTGGCATCGTAGCACATGTGCAGTCTGTTAATAGGCGGACAAATCACAAAGTATGTGTGAAAAATAACTGTGGTTTTGCTGTAAAGGAACCACTTTTAGAACAAGCGTTTGCTGAATGGACACCAAATATGTGTGTGTGAGGGGGGGTGCATGCAGACACATGTGGAGTCAACTGCATTTTTCACAGCTCTAACAACTTCAAAGGGCTGAGATGAGAGTGAAAGCTTCCATATGTGACATTTGAAACAAATTGAATAAGTGCTCCACTCTGCATGGGCCAATAATGGCCTTTACTTGGGCATGGCCGCCATACAGACACGAGGCAACAATAAGACAATGTTTTTTAGATTGTTTTTGCATGTACGTTTGTGTCTGCGTTTACAAGGAGAGTCAAATCCTCTACTACTGCTCACATTACAGCAGTGCACATCAATAATTAAAGCTCTGTTGGTTTGAAGCTGATGTTAGACTAAACCAAACAACGTGCTGCAACTGAAAAGCAAACTACACTCCTCAAACATGATCACAACATCAGGCATACATTCTTATCATAACCGCAGTTTAAACTCACTGACGCCATACACAGTCCTCATGTAGCACAGCATTACTTAAAATACTGCCTGCTGCAGCTGATTCTGGATCCACTGCAGGTCCTACCTTCATATCAATGACAGTCTGTAGGGCTCTGGTCTTAACCGGATCGGCCTGGAGCTGGTTTCGGCGATGCAGCTCCTGGGGAGGGACCCGGTAAAAATAAGCCTGGCGGCTCATCATCTTTAGCACTTTCTAACACCCACAGCTTCAGAGCCACTTTAACAGATACACTGAGCAGTCTGACTCGATCTCTCTGCTAAATTGCTGTCATCCTCTACTGTGCATCCTTAAAAATTCCTGTTTTGTAAAAGAAACCCAAAAACTTTTCCCATGATCATTAAGCTGGTCCCTGTTTGATGCTCTCCTGAAGACTTCTGTTTCCCATAGCCAGTGCTGGTACGCTATCTTCTCTCCTTTTCTGTCTTTTTGTCTCTGTTCGTCAGAGGGAAGGAGACACACTCAGCTATAGGTCGTATAAATCTGTCTCTTTCACTCTTTCAGTCTCTGTCTCTCTATTTCTTATCTCTCGCTTGTTATCTGTCTCTTTCGCAGATGTCTCTGGCAGGCTAAAGCTCTTGCTTAGCAACACTTTCTACCAGCACATGCGCTACACTTCTTCTATCAATAATTAATCGTAGCTCTGACCTACAACTATGCCCACACACAAGCAAGCGCACACATTTAGACACACAGCAGGTTAAACATACTTGTTGCGGACAAGTTCATTCAGGAATGAACAACGACGATGAGTTTCAACTGGAGAGAGAAAACTATCACAAACACCTTCAGTATAATTAAGTCAAATACAAAATAATCAGTTACAAAAGCCTCTAATGTTACATAGAAATAAATCACCAAAACTGTTGCATCAAAATTGGAGAGAAACCTTCAAAGTAGTTTAAGTAGCTGCTTTATTCTATCTATACTTCTTAATCTATCTAAAGCAACACAACCCTCTTTGCTACTTGCTTGACCCTGCCATACCACGACCCTATCCAACTGTTTGCTGTGTCTCCAGTCTCAAGGGGAAAATTCATTATTTACTATCAACAACTCCTTCATATGACTGTCTGAGCTGCACATACTTAACTTTAAAACTTTATTTAACCAGGGAGGTATAGGCACGACCCTTTTCACACCCACACAGTCACACACGTTCACACCCAGAAGTCGCCAAGTACAACCACAGTCTGATCTGCTGGCCACCAAGTGGCTCCACTGGAGCAGTTTGGGGGTTAGGGGCACCTCAGTTGTGGTAGTGAGGGAGTAGCCCGTGCTCAAAGCCACCTCAGTGGTGGCAAGCGGTGCTCTCTCAATCCCCACCCATATTCGTCTTTATTGAACCACAGGCTCGTCAAAGCTTTACACCACCACTTTCAGCCTCACAGAGGATTCATTGCAAGACCATTGCATTGGTCTGTACACTGTTATAGAGTCTGCTGCTCTACATGGGAACAATATATGTTATCATCACAGGCTTAAAAACAAATAAATATATACACTGGCATAGGTAAAAAGTTTACAGGCACTGTTAAAAGAAGGAAACTACAAGATAACTTTAAGGTGCAGATTAATTAAATAACAGAGACTGCATTACTATCCAAAAACCAAAATATAATGAAAACATAAAAGACAATATGTGGGTGAAGAGGAGCCACCATTCAATCAGACAGAAACCACATGAAGATGGGGCAATCATTCAACAGTCAGAGGACACGAAGAAAAATATGAATAGACATACAGAGAAAGGCAAAGGGTGACCATTTCCCATTACCCCCATTCTTCCCAGTTCTCCCAGTGAGATAAAATAAGAAGAGACAAGGGCCTTATCCTCTTGTCCATGTCAGTTGTGGATAAGGCGGGATGACTGCTGTCAGGGCAAGCCTCCCACAGACTGCTTCACCCACAACTGCAACAATTCAAATCTCCCACTGACCATGTGTATATGAATGCGTCATTCTGAGTCTTTTTGTCCACCCGTCCAAATTCAAGGATTTATATGTCCCATGGAGACAGTGTGTGTATTAGCTCCTTATCAACAACAGTTAGAGTACAGTTAGAGTACAATGGGGGGAAATTAAGTCATGCAAGAGAGCATGTCATCAAAGACCGTCTTCTCTGCTCCACATGTGTCAGAGGACTGAGCATATGGAATGAATAGGATCAAACGTAACACTAAAGCAATAAGTGTCGGCATCCTGAATGAAGGATACGGTCAAAAGGTTCAATTCTGGCCTGAAGGCAATGGTGTCATATATGCCATGCACAGACCAGGACATGCACAGATTCTACATAGACACACACACACACACACACACACTCATCAATCACATTCCCAGCCCTTCTCCATCAGCGAGAGAAAAAGGAAACACATTTGCTTGCCACAAATGTGAAAATGTGCGCGCCTATCAGCTCTGTGACTTGAAAGCGAGGTTGAAAAGACAAAGGGAAAATCAGAGGGAAAGCCTTACCAAGAAACAGGGAGGGGGCGAGGAGGAGGTTTGAGGGGTGTAATTTTGTCCCGATAAACTTTTCCGCTCAAACATTCTGGGAGATCAACAGAGCGTGGTGAGTGTGTGGTGCCCGGGGTGTGGTGTGGAGAGAAAAGGAGCACTGGTGTGTCTGTGTGACTGTTGCTGATAGTATTTTTATTCTTATGTTAGCTGACAGGGGCTCCATTAGCAAAGCCAATTAAGAATGAAGCCCTAAAATGCCCCACCCATGACAGGCTTTTTACAACAGCATTTCAACCAGGGGAGAAAGAAACAAAGTGGGATTTTGGACAGACAACTAAACAGATGAAAAAAGAGACTCCTAAAAAGATGGATTTGCTGACATGAACTTCCGCTTCTCCTTTACATGCTGGCAGGAGAAAGTTCTGAAACTACTATTCTGAAGTTTCATCAGTGTTTGAGAGAGGATGCTGGGGCCGACAGAGCAGGCCTGCCAAAAACAGCAGCAAGACTTCTGAAGCCAGTCATACTATAGAAAAAAGGGGAGCCATAAGTACTTTGCCCTTATGTTCTCATCACCGGAGCAACGCTACGCACTCAGTCGTACTGATCCAATACTGAGATGTCTTCATATACAGTAGGGGCCCTAACTCCATCCAGAGCCCCTAAGGACCATGTGAAATCTGCACTGCAATATGTATGAAAGTAGATATGCCATCTCCAAGTAAAAATCTCACAGTGAGAGTGTGCATGTGTGCGTGCACACCCTTGGCAGCAGGTCAGGGCTGGGCAGGAACAGACCAGTGGTGCGGCTGTTATTACTGGGTCTACAGGGACCTGGCGGCTGGGGAGAGCCGATTAGGCCCAGATTTATGCCCCTCAGCATGTGTGTGTGTGTGTGTGTGTGTATATGTGCGTACCATTACACATAACTTAGGCTCACAGTTAGTGTATGTAAATTATAGTAGAACACTGCCACTTTGTGGACATTAATGGAATTGCCAAAAAGATATGTATCTCTAAATATTAAAGAGGATAGGCTGATAACACTTAAGCAAGCATTAATTCAATTCTCTGCTGATTCTAATCTAATTTTTCCTGAATTGCATGATACCTATCTCATAGGTTTACACATTTACACACCACATCCGCAGCCACTATAAAAAAAAAGATACCATAAAGATAAATTTAAGGCGTTAATTTCTCTTTAAACTACCAAAGAACATCGAGTAAGCCCCTGTGTCAACCCTCAGCCATGTTTGAAGGATAAATAAAAGCAGAGGTGAACGGAAAATGGAGGCATTTATTATCCCAGCTCAAGCTAAACAAGCTGGGTCATTTAAAGGAGAGTAATGGGCGCGGTAATGAAAGGCAGTTGGGCTGGTTTCCTTTGGAGCAAATCAAAAGAGCTAAGAGTAGTGCCCCCTAATAGAGGCAATAGCTGCACTGCCATCACTGCGCTGTCCTCAGTAACAACGTCAAGTGTAAGGCTAAATTATGTTTATGTGCCAGAGAGGTACTCTGACACATAAACAAAGGCAGAAGGCAGACGACTTCTTACAGTTAAATGAGTTCACAGAAAGACTTCAATTAATCTGTGGTCAGCTTTAACACTCACATGCCACACCAACCACAACCACATCAGACAGCTTCACCACAATGTTAATAAAGTGCGTTTTCAAATCCCACAGATTTTAATAATTTTATACACAAATATAGAATTTATGGGGCTTCAAATGTTGACTGAGAATCCCATGAATATTTGAGGCTTTTATGGGACAGAACTGATCACACAATCGTGTGGTAATACGCAGTGTGGAGGGTTGAACAAAAAAAAAAAAGTCACAGCCAGGGGATAGCTCAGCTGGACAAGTTCACCACTCAAGATGACTGGGAGCAGGGGTGTGTTGGACAGCCTAATGCAGCTGACACAAGGTGCCCTCTGGACAAGTTACCGGACCATCACAGGGCTGACACATTAAGACAGACAACCAATGAGTCTGACCTGCATGTCTCTGGACTGTGGGTGGATACTGGAGAACCTGGAGAAAGCACTGGCCAACAGGGTGAACCTTACATTTTTTCTCTGAGTTATAATGGACCATGCATAGTATTTATTCTTTTCAAATCTTATCATATGATCTATAATTCATAATAATTAAAAAAATCTAATACTTAAAATAGATCGTCAGCATATGAACATTGAGTTGAGTCCAAATCAGTTTGTTTCATTACAAACAAGCCTTTAGTTTGGCTTAAAAACTTAAGCTGCAATCAGTTCAGCTCTCTCTCTCACACACACACGTACCAATATATATGCATATATATACACACAGAAAGACTTCACCACCCCATCTTAACCTCAGAGGAGGAGGCCAGAAGCAGACACGGAAAAAAAAAAAAAAACGAAAGAAAAACAATCACCTCTCTTTTCAATCAGGGCGGTCAGAGTGTTTTCCCTCATTAATCATACATTAATATTCAGACAAACACGGTCTGTTTTTCTTCCTTAGAAAAACACTCCTTTCTACCATCTCTCTCACCTCACAGAGCCGCTCACCCCACTCCTCCTCCTCCTCCTTTGCACCAAAAGTATGTGTTAAGCTGTCAAGCAGTTAAAAATAGCACAGCACACCGAGTGTGTGTGAACAGGTACTCACCTCTCACACACACAGCATGGTTAGGTCGCTTTCACGCAGACACGCATGCAGACACAGGTACACACATGCACAGCAGTGGTTGCATTAGCATGGGCTGAAACACCCACGCTCCCCTCTGACCAAATCATCACAGCCACCAAACACCCGGCACGCGTGGATATCCCATCAGCCACCGGCAGCCCTGCGAGGGAGTGTCTAACGTTAAGCCGACAGGCCCCAGATGTGCACGCATGCTCACATACACACACAAACACACACACGCAATCATTCTGACCGGGCTTGGTAGACATAGAGGCAGACAAACAACATAGACAGAAAAACAAGAACATCGTGGCACAAACAATAGCAGAGACATGCACAGATATGCAGCACACACACACACAAACACACACACACACACACACTGAGAGAGAGGTAGAGAAATTAAAGGCTAAGAAGATTTAGGAGTTAAAAATAAACAAGGCAGGAGTGAGGAGCCGAGAGCAGCCTACTGCGAGCCCTCCTGGCAGAGGATACACACACACCTGCGCTGCACCTATATTCAAAGAAGGGCTGGTACATTTAAAATATCTATCAAAAGAATAAAACAATTAAATGACTGTCTGACAAACTTTGACTTTAATTTCTTGTATTAGAAGAGAGATTTTTTGTGTTGTTAAAACACATTAATACGCAGACAAGTGGCATTGGAGCAACTGCCATATGAGCATATGAGCATTCCCAGGAACAGGCACACACACATACACACACAAACAAACTGAGTCAGATTGTAAAACTGCATGGCCCAACACAGGCTTAGAGCTCTCCGTATGTTAATCTGGCCCATTGATAAGACCTGCTGAGCTGCTTCTGCTGCCACACTCTACATAATACAGACACACTCATAGGTACACACACACACACACACACACACACACACACACTCATGCGTATATACATAGAAAATGCTGTAATAACATTTGCTAAATCCCACAATCATCCTGGGTGACATCAGACATACACATTGCTTTGTGTTGTAAATACAGCCAAAATTATTGTGTATTGTGATTTGCAAAATTAAAAGATCTTGATTCCACTGGGCAGAAGGGAATTCATTATAAATAAATAACAATAATAGTGCAACTACTACTACTGCTACTATAATACTCCTGCTCAGCCTTAGTGTAAAAATCATAAGATTTACTATTTGAAACATAAGCATTCAACACTTGGAGCAACACTAGAGAAAGAAAAACACACCTCTCTCACATGTATGTTCTCCAGCTGCGCTTCAGCCTCCTGTGCCGCCATGGTTATGATGCCCGTCCGCTGCCCTCGACCCCAATGTCCCTGTCCTTGACCTTGACTTTGACCTTGGCCCTGAAGCATCTCCAGCAGCCTCTGGATGCTCTCGTCCCTGGCACCGAGAGTCTGTTTCTGAGAGTCAATTCTCATCTCCATCTCTTCCATGGTCTTCCTCAGCAGGAACAGCTCCTTGGCTTGCCTTTCGTGCTCCGACTGAAGCTGGAAGAAATTCTCCTCTGACTGATCTACAGGTGGAGGTGAGGAGAAGCCGTCGCACCCAGGCACCTGGCAGGGGCTGCAGGGTCTGAGGGTACTGGAGCCGGGTGCTGAGGCCGGACCTTGGTTAGGGGCGTAGAGCTGATTTGGGCTGTTCCTCGGCCCAGGCTGAAGGGTATTGGCGGGGCTGGTTCTCTGCACAGCTAGCGCACTGTTACAGCCATAACCAGGGCTGTGAATGATGACGTCAGCTTCCTGTTGCCTGGGATTGTAGGTGTTGCATGGGCTGGCTCTTGGGCTATTCTTCGGTCCAGGACTGTGCAGGTTGCTGGAGCTTTGCCTGGGGCTGTGGCCGGGGCTGAGGCCCCCTCTGTGGTCCTGGTCTGCATGGATTTCACGATAGGAGCCAGAGTTCCCCTGCTGCCGCTGCTGCTGCAAGCGACTGTTCATCTCCCTGTGAGCCCTCAGCTCCTCCTGAAGCTCCTGAACTGTCAACGGAAGCTGCTACAAAGACAGAAAGATTTAAGCAACTCCTGCGTACACAAAAACAGACACATATGAACAATTCCTGATGACATTCATATAAAATGTATAATGTGGGGTAAAACAGACCTTGTTTCTTCTGATATCCCCAGGCTGCAGCAGGGAGATGTGACATAAGAATGAAAGGCACATGCATGAAGCAAAAATACAAAGTGTTTGACTAAAGTTACACTGTATACCCATTATATGAAACCATTATGTGGATCAGTACAAGGTGATTGTTGCATGCTTTGACCACAAGGGGGCAACACTTCTCTTTAAAACAAAAGGGCAACACACAGAATGTAATGTATGCAGAAATGCGTGTGTTGAGGGGGGGTCAAAATTTTGCCACTTAGTAATCAATTGACATATAAACATAAAAAGTAATCATTAATCAAGACCAGGTCTAAAACTGATAAAACTGAAAATAACATGAATTGTTTTTTTTGTTTTTAAGCATGTGAAGATCTCTTTCTTGAATTAATTTTTACTTGTATATTTACTTAATATACACTTATCCCATGAACAACTGATTACTAAGTGCCAAAGGCCCAAAGATGATGATGATACATTTTTCATTCAACATTTTCTTTTGCCTCATGTTGTGTAAAGTGATACAAAAACAGTATGCTAATTTACATCCGCAGCATTTTGCTTGCCTGACTGCCAAGTGAAAATTCATTCTGTGCTTGAAACCATGGACACAGAGTAAGAACAGGCGGTAAGAGAAGTCAAACAAAAAGACACACACCGAGATCTCCCTTCACAGAGTACGTTGAAGATTCATTGAGTCAAACATTAAAAACAGAAGTTAAAATACTAATTTTTTATTTTTATATGAGTGGAGTTATTTCTAATTTTTTCCTCAAATATTTCTTACTCCTCTGCTCGAGTCCAGAAGGTGGGGAGCGCCAAGGACGCAGAGTTGAGATGTAGGAGGGAGGCGAGGGTGAACACGGATAATCAATGCAACCAGCTAGCACTGAATATCAAGTCAGAGTGGGTGGAAAATCCTCCACACAAACACACACACTTACACACAAACACAGCCAAGACTGCAGACGCAAATACATATGTACAAGTGCACACACACACACACACACACACACACACACACACACACACACACACACACACACACACACACACAC
>JAOWBC010001714.1:14946617-14995879 GCA_028566105.1 Hypoplectrus providencianus
CACACACACACACACACACACACACACACACACACACACACACACACACACACACACACACACATGCACACGCACACACACACACACAAAATAAACAGATGGTTAGGGGACAAATCTGGTCACTGCAGCTGAGAGAAAAGGTGACATTCCTTATGCTAATTACAAAGTTCTCTTGTCAGGCTGAACTCTTACCGGAGTGTCTCAAAGGGCAACACACAGGGGAAATGGAGAAGAAAAAAGAGGCAAAAGTGATAATCTGAAGGGAGAGATGGGAGATAGAGGTGATGAGGGATAGTGAAGTGGCCGCAGATAAGAGTTAGAATAACATCTTCTGCGTGAGGTATAGCTTAGCCAAACTATCTCTAGGTGTGTGTATGTGAGAAAGTGGGGATATTCCTTCATTTTAAATACTATTTTTATATTTATGTATACATGTTAAGGGGAAAGCTAACTGCCTAACATGGCTACAGTAACAGCAGAGATGAATGACATCTAAATCTGGACACATCAGTAGGTGGGTGTATGTTGCATTGATTTTCACTGTGAACTTTACTTTTATTAAACTTGCTCGAAACACTTGAGATAGTACGAAATGAGAAACTGTTGATTCATCCAGAGCAGTGATCAAGGGCAGCTAAGTTCAGCAGATGGGTTAAATATGAGGCGAGGAGGACGCAGCACAAATGGTGCTTTCACAGGATCTATCAGTGCTTTTATCATATTCGTCCAGCAATGAATCGTTCCACGCAGCTGATTTTTATATGGATTCTATTATGTTAGTTTTGAAATATCTCTGCTACTAGTAGACCATAATAAATCCTCTACACGTATGTTTTCATTCATGTATTTTTATAAGGTACATAAGGGTAATGTGATCATAAATTTACAGATACTCTCCTGCGCGTGGTTGCAGTAGATAAAGGAGGATAAAAGGAAAGGGTAAAGGTAAAAAAAAAAAAGACTGAACAAGTGTGTGTTAGTGTGGGAGAGCCCAATGAGCCTGCACTTGAAAAGAAAAAAAACACTCATTGAATGGGTCTGTCGCCTGAAGGAGCAAAACTGAGATAAACACATCCATCTATCACAGACAGGGCCAAGTGCCTGCGAATACACAGAGACTGGGAACGCTGACTGTCCTACTCCATTTTAATGCCACAGATGTGAGAATCTCAACATCAGTGGTTGCATAGTTGATGTCTTTAACCCTAACAGTCGTCTCTCTGAAGGCATTTTGTGGGTGGTTAAGTGATGTGTAGCTTTTGTGTACCTGTGTGAGTTCAGTGTATAGCTTTCTCTAAAGGAAGGCAAAGATTAGTGTTGAGTAACAATAAAGTTTCAGTCTAAAACTCTACTTGTTAATAAGCCTTTTGTGAAACATTCATTAGCAATTACTGCGTCCCTGAAGTCATATCTTCTGTATTAATTTTTAAACTTTCTGGCTTAATTAAGGTAAAGTCAGAGGAAAAGTGTGTGGGTGTGTGTGTCACAGTGTCCTCACACTCTATGACAATGTGAGATGAAAAAGCTATAAATGCAAATGCAGAGGTGGCTCCTTGGTTACAAGCTGGAGGAGTCAGATGTAAGACAGCAGATATGATTAAAGTTTTTGCTTGTGTGAGAGAGGGGGGAAGATGAACAGGTTCCACGGAAACTACACAAAAGGTGTTGCACAAAAGTGGATAAAATATATCTTGTGTTTTTAAGAGAAAGGCAAATGCAGATACACAAGGAAGTAAAAATGCCACGGACAAATGGCGACACACAAGGCAGGAAGACAAAGAAACAAGTGATGTACAGCAGCAACGCACTGAGACAGAGACATGGATAAGGCTTCCGACTGACTGGGACCGACTCCAGGGAGAGGTGGCACAGGACAGACTGGTCACTATCCCTTCAGGAGTAGCTGTGAGTTTTTTTTAGAGTCTGACTAAAACTGCTGAATGGCTGCCACTAGGGCACGTTCCCATGGAAACACAGACAGCACTGAGCCTGGCGAGCATCTTAACAAATGAACTGCACAGAATCCTTTCCATGCAACCTTGAAGGAAAAAGGTATGATGTAAGTGGTATGATGTGCAGAGGAGATGAGCGAGTCAGCACAAAAAGCCAGATTGTGTTGTGTGAGCTGACAAATCAAAGGGTTTTGTTTCAAAATGCGATTTCCATCATTTGAAAAATATTTCTTTCTCCAATAAAAACCTGATGGTGTTAAAGTGACCTATTATTGAATACTGGAGTTGTTGGAAATACAGCCTTTTTGAAACAAACAATTTGTCTTTGTTCTCACCTGCAAATCATCTTGGTTAGTCCTGTACTGGTCCTTCAGAGCTGAGGTTCTCCCTCCCTCCTCCCGTCTAACCCCCTTGTCTCTTTTAACATCTGGGCTCCAGAAGTTAACATTGTTCATGCTAGGACCCGTCCGTCCATCTCTGCCCAAGTCCAGTTCTCTCCTCAAGTTGTCATTCTCCCTCTGCAGCTCCCTCAGCTGAGACTGCAGATCAAATGAGGGAACCTCTCCCCGTCCAGCAGAATCTACCACCTGAGGATGTCTCCCAGTCTGGCGCCGCAGACTGGATGTCCCTGCTGGATGCAAGGTTTGATCTCCATAGGGGTCTGACGGGTGATGAAGCCCGGACGAGGTGATGTTCGGGGTGCTCCCCATGGCTGATGTTCGGTTGATGTAGGAGGAGCGGCTGGTGCTCCTGCCCAGGGTCATGGTGCCTTTGGGGTACCCGCCAGAGGGTTCTAAGGAATCTTGCTCACAGGGGTACATGGTGCCTGAAGTAGCATAGGCAGCACTCAGTGACTGGATGTTCTCCATAGACAGGGTTTTACCACCTGGAGCTGTCCCTGAACCCCGTGGTGCTCCTTTGTCCGCTGCAGTGCCAGGTTTGGTCTTTGAACCAGGCCTCGACGCCGACCCTTGACCTGCAGTCAATTTAGGCGCTGGTGCAGGCACACCCCCTGACACAGAGCCCGGTTCAAGCCCAGAGCGGGAGCCTGGTGCTGAACTTACAGCCTGTTTGCCTTTCCCCTGTTTGGGGGATCTGGAAAAGCGTGAATGAGACGCACTGCCATCACTGTGCCCGGTACTCTTCGGGCCAGCAGACAGCTTGCTCTGCGTAGGCTTGGCTCTAATGTTTAAAGGCATTTTTTATATGGCAAAAGTGGACTTTTAAGAAGAAACTGTTAAGGTTGGGAATGTTTTCATGTCCCTTTATGAAACCAGAATAAATAGGTTTTAAAGTAAAGGCCACCTCTTGGCCTCTCAGTTTTCACCTGTCCATCCTTGACTGTTTAGGGCTTGAGGCTGAGTCTTATTAAGTCCTATTAGAAGAAAATGGCAGTGATTGTTGGCAAGGGAGCGCCCAGACACACAGGCCACAGGTCTTGTGGTTTCAGCTACAGTGCAGGACATTTTGGATTCTAAACAGGTAAAAAAAAAGGGACAAATATTGAGAGAAAGAACAGTTAAGTTAGAGAAAAAAAATCATAAGCAGCATCTGAGCATAATGTATACTGTTATCATAATATGTTTCATACTCATATCAAAACTAGTTTCTATTACTGTACTTTCAGCATACAAACACGATTGTTGGCTAAATATTAAAAACTTCTGGAATGTTGTCTAAATACTTATCAATAAATATAATTAGTTAATGGAGTACTTCATACTTAATTGTTATTTAATATTATTAAATCTATTATTTCAAAGTTTTGTTGAATGTTCTTTTTCTTTTGTACAACCCAATGCTAAAAGGGATCCAAAACCAAGAACTCAAAACATTAATTTTAACTGATATAGATTTGCTGTCTGTTTAAAGTAGCCCCCTTTTTCTGGATTCTTCATTTATTGTGGAAGCATGCATGAAAATGTTTTCTTTTTAAATTTGAGGAAACCCAGGTGACTAGCTGATGTACAAATGATCATTTTGGGGTTAATGATTCCTTTAAATCAGTAAAAAAAAAAAAAAAAAAAAGCTATTTGCTATTATTATTATTATTATTATTAACTATTATTCACAAATCTCCTTACTCAGCCCGATAAGGGTCAAAATTAAAAACAAAGAGAAGCAGTTGCAGACGGAAATGTTTTGCATCATAATTACAATTCTGGTGTGGTTTCCATCCCTGCTACTGGGAATCAACAGTCTGGTATTTCTCCAATCTTCCCTGCTTTGGTGTGGCCAATCAAGAGCTGAAAGGCACCAACTCTTGGTCGACTAAAAGTCTCTGCCTCAGCTAATCAGGTGTGGCCAGAGCTTGGGGATATTGGGAATAACCACTGTGGGTCCAGAAGCAAGGCTGAGTACCACCGATCTAGTGAAAAACTAGCAAATCTGTGGTAATCCTTTCTGATAAAAGGGTGATGGGGGCAGTAACAATGTCTGTTTAATCACTGCTTCTAGTTTCTTACTGATATACAGTAAACCTTGCACAGCCACTGTCTCTACAGTAGATTGTAAAAGAAAAAAAAAAACAGGGAGAGGGAACAGCTTGACCATTTCAGCACCATGGACAGCACTCAGTCTGCCGTTTCATAGCACATGGATTGTAATGTAGGAAACAGGGACAAAACAGGGTAGGTAATTGGCGTTGGCCATAGCGGGATGCAGAGGGAATTGAAAGACCGGTCTTCATTATCTACCATCCCTCTTGGGCACTTGCAAAACTCATTGTCAGATTTTATCGGGACTAAAGACATTCAAGTACCTTAGGAATTGACTAAAATTGGCCAAAAGGAGGCACTTGGAGTCTAAGCTAAATCATACTTGGAAAATGCAGCATTTTGAGAGTTGCCCATTACAGCGTACATTAGGAATATACAGTGATATACTCGATGTTCATATCATACCTAATAGCAGGTCATTTGTATCTTATTGGGAAAAAAAATTACAGTACAGTAGGATATATATCCCCAGGAAAATAAATTAAGATCAACCCAGCTGATGATGGACCAGATATTGGGGACTGTCTGCAAAGCAGAGGCAAATCCAAATCATAATCCCTCCTCTAATCCAAGAGGATTGGGTGCTTTGAGTCACTGCACAGGATGCAACTGAGAGATTGGTTAAATCTAGTTGTCAGTCATAACATAGCTGTCAATCCCTTATCCATCATTGTTTGAGACAATGAATTCAACCCTATGTGCCATCAATGTAAACATCAAGTCCTTGTATGTTGTCTTTACACGAATTGTGCATTTGGATTTAAAAACAAAATGAATATAATATAGCACATATAACTGTGTCTACACCTTTCGAATAAAGAAACTACACTGTACTATCTACTGCTAAAGCTCTGCCTACATATAGTATCAGATATCATATGCATTAAGATGGAGGTCAGCATAACCGGTCAGTTTAGAATGATACGCGCCAAGTTTACGCAGCTGTATGCCTACTCGTATTCAAACCATACTGAGAAACTGATCTGATGAATATAGCTCCAAAATATAAAATGACAAAAGTAAGAATCGCCTCACTTCACCCCAAAGCTCTGCACTTACTTCTGAGTTGGCAGCCAGCTGTTGCCGCGAAGAGAAAACTCGAGTCACCACCCAAACTGCAATAGCGTAACTGGTTGATTCGCATGATAACATTTGTCCGCCTCGTGCAGCTCAACAAGCGGCAAATACCGTGCAAACAGGAAAGTAGACCGCACTATGTTTTACGGGTGGCACGAGTGGAACCGTCGTTGTGCATGTGACTAACGCAGCCCGGACACAGGACGCCAGAATAACTCTACTACGGCCACGGCATGAAGGATTAGTTTCTTGCTCATATGCACACGGCTACATGACTTCGAGCTAGTACCTTACATAATAATTAATCTGCCTCACAAATTGAAAGCACAGTTTTCATTTGTTTAAATAATGTTGTCAAATGATGCCACGGAGTCCAGGTGTGCACGCAACGAGCGCTCCAGCTTACCGGACAGGCACCTCTCCATCACCGTGAAGTCCCAGCCGTACCCTGTCCGACCTCGGCGCAGGCTCCATGATCTCATCGGCTCAGCTCTTTCATGACCTGTCCTGCCATCGGGTCCGCGTGGGCGCGCTCTCCCAAGCTGGCGCGTGCGCGACCTACACGGCGTGGTGGGGCAGCACGAATAGTGATGATAAGAGGGTTCCTTTTTTTTCTTCCCTTTTTCTTTCCTTTTTTTTTTTTTGTTTTTTTTTGAACATACACCTACGTGAGCGTCGGTTTGGCATGGCACTTGCAAGGTAGCACATTTAAAAAAAAAAAAAAAAAAAAAAGTGGATTTAACTTAATAAAAAATTGCAATTGCAACTCAATGTTCAACAAATCACAACAAATACCCTGAGAGCAATTACTTATTTACAATCACAAGAGCTGGTTTGTTTAATATATTAGATGCAGAGACAAGAGAATTTAACTAAAAATCAGACCACATGATTGGATTAAGAAACAGTTGGTTTCGAACGTGTTCAAAAATATTGGACCTTGGTTCAGGGACTGCTCTTTAAAAAGATTACTTTAGAGGACTGCAGCTGTTCAGCTGACTCAAAATAACTCACCAGAAAATAAATTAGAATAACTATTTTAGGTCAGAGGTTTCACTCTCTGAAAAGAGATGCTCTTTGTCAAATAGAATTCACGGGCCACAAGACAAAAAATGAAATGGGGATCCCAAACTAAAACTTAAAATAAATATACAGTACAATAGCATGCAAAATTCTGGTGCTATCACTTTTATTCCTTTTAAATGTCCTTGATAACATCATCTTCTGACATGCTGTTAGTTTATTGATGTAGCTCTGCGGGAGACCCATCCCATTTATTCCTTTTTTTTTTTTACATTTCAAGAAAAAAAAAAGATGGTTGACTTTTCTGACTTTCAACAGGTGCAGCATCACAAACAGTTAGAGAAATAACCTTCAGTTTCATTTCCTCAAGACATCTAAACAGAGGGAAGTGAAATCTTGACATCGGGGAAGGGGTGTAATATTCTGGTACACCACATTACTCTTTGAAATACTTATGACACCAAGCTGCTCAAGCAATATCAGGTCAACTTTATTTGTAAACTCTGTGTCTAATGTCTATTCACAATGTACATAGTCTCATTCATTCTGCAGCCCACAATAGCAACATGTCCCTTCCTGGCAAAAACTCTGAAGTCTGAAAAAGTCAATTATTAGTATAAAGTTTTTTTTTTTGTTTTGTTTTTTTAGTTTAAAACTAGTCTCCACTATTTACCATACAATTGTTTTCTGAACATTAAAAAAAAAAAACATTTATAGTTAGATGTTAAAAAGTCATAAAAAACTTTCACTCATGTTATTGTCATAGAATTTGAGGTTATCTGATGACAATGCCATTCTCATTCGATTCCAGAAAAGGGGTTGAGTTCTTGGGTTCCTCGGCCAGGACAACACAGATTTTTTGCACAATCTTTTCCGTAGCTGAAGGTACTTCAGTTTAGGGAACATCTCATCCAACAGCACCAGTATGGCTGCATCCACCTTGATTGGATAAGGTCAGAGATAAGTCTGTGTGGTGCAACAGTGGCAAGATAAAATGCACTTTAAAATAAAAAGTTAATTTTACTAACCTTCTCGTCCAGTAGCCGCTGCTGAACCATGAAGAAAGCCTGGCGGATCACACCGTTCACTGTCTCACCACCAGTGGAACCACTGGATAGCACAAACACTGTCTTCCCACTGCTGTACACAGCATTATGGAGATTTTCAATACAGGAAAGTCCAGGAATCCAGTCCCTCTCCTCCAAACAGAGACAAAACCTCCTGTGACCGTAGTTCTCCAGATTGACAATTAACTCGTTGTAGACCCAGTCCGTCACAGCCTGGTTCCCAGTGTCAAAAACCACAAAAGCGTCATAATGATACTGTGAATCACTGCCAGCCAGCTGGGAGTAGCCCTTATGTCCTGCCCAAAGCACCTGTAGGCAATACCACAGGTCCCAGCCATAGAGATGCTTCAGTAGGGGCAGAACAGTGAACATCACAGCTAAGAAGGAACAGACAAGGAAGGCCAAGCCACCATATAGGTCCTGGCAGGAACGCTGGTCCATAGACAGCACACTCACACCCTGCTTGGACTCTGGGTAATCACAATGTATATGTGTGGTCAGATAAGGAATCTGGACCGGAGTTGATCGCAAAAAGTCTGCAAACCAAGATGTATCACAGTCACATTTAAAGGGGTTGGCGTGCAGGGTGAGTTCCTGAAGGGCGCTGCCATTTTTAAAAGGTGCCGGGAGAAACTGATGGTTCAATTCTTTGATCTGATTATGGCTGAGATACAGGAAGCGCAAGGATCTCGCCATTCTGAAGAAATTTTCAGGAATAATACTAAGGCGATTGTGACTGAGGTCCAAGAGCGAAAAATTTACTCCAAATGCTATGACGCTGTTTGGCAAATAAAAAAGGTAGTTTTGACTGAGGTCCAGGTGACGTAAGTTGCTGAGTGTTGAGATGTTTCGCCAAGGGAAATAGTTTAGCAAATTGTTGCAGATGCTAAGGGTCTCTATGCTTTCTGGGAGGTTAGAGAGCACCTCTGGCAATACGGACTTCAGATTATTGTCAGAAATATCAAGGTAGATTAATTTTGTCAGGTTTCGAAAGAAATGAGTGTACTTGTTGTTATCAGCCTCCCACATAATGTCCAGATGATTTCCATAGAAGTACAAGTACCTTAAAGAGCTGCTGATCATCCTCTGATCTATTCGCATCCCAATGCCATTGTTTGCCAGACTCAGAACTTCCAAGTTTGTCAGATGTTGAAGGAACTCAAAACGATGACCCATGCCCTTCATTTTAAAGTGATATTCATTGTTACTAACATCTAATACTTTCAGAGTGTTTTTAAGCTCACTGAAAGCCTCCTTATAATAAAAATCAAGTCTGTTGTATGACATATCAAGAAAAACTAATTTTTTTAG
Source organism: Hypoplectrus providencianus (assembly GCA_028566105.1). Lineage (NCBI taxonomy): Eukaryota > Metazoa > Chordata > Actinopteri > Perciformes > Serranidae > Hypoplectrus > Hypoplectrus providencianus. Next base: position 14,955,546 of record JAOWBC010001714.1, read on the forward strand.
GCCGGCAAAGTGCCCTTCCTTTAATGCCTGGCTCATGTAATTGAAGGACAGGTTTAAACAAACCACATTCTCCATGCCAACAAATACTTTTTTGTTAATATATGGAATTTCATTCTGAGACAGATCGAATGTCAGTTTTCCAGGGCAAAAATCATTTTTAAAGTCCTCAAGTGATTTGAATTGTGACTTATTGTCCTCCACCATTTTCAGCCTGTTTGACAGGTTGGATTCCCAGGTGGCACTGTCAGATGAGGCTTTTCGATCTATCAGCATCTGGGATGGGTCAGGAAAAGTGCGTGTATACGAGTTCTGGTTCTGACAGCTTTCCTGTGCCACATTTATGCATGAACTCGAGCAGCAGGGAAGGAAATTAAGCATGTTTTCGGAGAGGTTAATATCAATAAGAAACGGTAAAAGTTTCAAAGAGGTTAAGTTACAAGTATTTATGAAGTTCATCCTCAGTTCTAGTGCCGTTAGATTTTGTAGTTTGGTCACAACAGTAAGGCTCTGACTTGAAAGTGTGTGGAAAAAGTTACCACTTAGGAGGAGATAACGTAGACTAGACATATTGCTGAAATGGGGGGAGAGGCTCAGATCTGGAAATGTCTTCAGCGGTTCATAGTTATAGATGAGGCTAAGCCAAGTGAGGCCCTTTAGCTCCGAAAAAAAGGTGCCATTACGTATAGCATATGCCAGGAGATTGTCAGAGAGGTCCAAACCCTTTAAATTCTTCAAAGGTAGGAAAACACCCTCTGGAAAGGTTTTCAGAGAGTTTCCTCTCAAGCTTAGGAAGGTGATGGAGCTGTTGTCAGCATAAAATGAGGTTGGATGCAGGCTTAGAGGGAGATTTTGTGGACAAGGGAAGCAAGGTCTGGCTGCATGGTCACACCGCTGGCAGTTCCACTCCAAATTCAAATACTTGAGATGAGTCAGGTCCGCAAATGAGCCTCCTAGGACCTCTGTGATTTTATTCTCTCTTAAGTCCAGACTCTCCAGTGTGGGTGGGAGCCCCTTAGGGATAGCTGTTAAATTGTTATACCCTAAGGTAAGGTTTTTGAGTTCAGATAGCTCTCTGAAAACACCTTCGTTGATGTAAAAAGACTGGTAGCAAGGGTTTGCATAAAAGCAGTTCTTATTCAGGTGGAGCTCTTTGAGATGTGGAGTGTTTAACTGCTCTGAAATGTTGAAGATACAATTACTCTGTAGGTCGAGCACCATCAGGCTTTTAGGTAACCGGGGAATGAAGGTGAGGCTGTTTCCTGCCAGATACAAAAATTTAAGCTTCGATAGGTTCTTGAAGGCATCTTTGTGGATCTCCATTTTGCATAAGCGGTCCTCCAAATCTCTCAGGTGACCCGGTTGACAGTTCCCCATAATCTTCAGAGTGTGGAGGTTTGGGACACCTGAAAAAGCATGCTGGCCCACTTGCTGTATCTTTGTCCGACTTAAATTTATTGACACTACAGTGTGGGACTTGATGAAGGGCACACGCTTGAGCGGTCTCCCATAGCAGTTTACTGTTGTGGTATTCACATCAGTGTCACATGGGAAGAAGATGGTATTTATGGTCCTCACTAACGGGAGAAGCTGACAAAGGATCAGGAACATTTTCAATACAGCCTGAAAACAAAAAATGCCATGTCAGCTGTTTGTGGCTGTTCATAAGATTTAGACAATTCATAAGAAGATCAAACTTGTTCATTAACATTATAAAATTCATAAAATTTTTTGATCAATACGACCCTATAAATATCTATATTTTTTGTCTGCATACTCTACACAACAAAGCAGGTGCAGCATTTCCTTACAGTGAAATGCTGGTCATTAACGGGAAAAATAAACAAGAAAAAAAATTCTTTCTTACCATGATGTGAATAGCTTGTTTCATAACATTCAAATTGGCAGCCAGATGGAGCAATCTTTAATCCAGGTGGGGAGAGTGAAGATGAAGGATATCCAAAAGTCGCTGCAGTGATAAAACACTGGATCCACATATGCAGAACTGAAAGCATGTGGTTATACAACAGTGTGATGCAAATCATCTGACTCAAGGCAAATTCATCATGGGTATCAAAAACAGATATCCCTTCAAGTCATTAAAAAAAAAGACAAAGTACTGTACCGATACAGCCACTTTAGAGTATATGAGGAGTCAAAATGATTCAATGCCTGTCTTTTCTGAGTGAAGGGAGAGACCAAAAAGAAAGAACAAAGAGAAAAAAGTTGTTTTCCCCCAAATTGGTGCACAAGTTGGAATACTTCCTCAATTCACTTCGTTTTTAAAGAAAAATGTATAAGGAAGTAATATACCTACTTCCTCACCTGCTTCAAAAATCTTTTTCAATGTGAAATTTCATACATTCAAATATTCATCCCACACAGATAGTACTTTCACAATGACTTTATTAAGTGCACTATATCATAAAATCAGTGAAATCAAATTATTTCGTTTTTAAAACCAAATCATAACAGTGAGCAGAGAAAAAGTTGAAATTATTTACCTTTGTTAATATAACCTCAAACAAAAGTATCACACTGAAAAGCCCTTAATTTACTGTTTATGTATTAAGAAAAAAATATTAATAAAATGTGTTTCTGAAAAATGAAAACTGCTTGTTTTATATGCCGTGTTTTAATATTATTGCCACATCTACTATACGAAAGTAATTGCAGCAATCACTGTAGCCACAGATAGATAACATGTAAGGAACATTTATATAAAGTGTGTGTTCTGGTTGGAGAGCACTTTCAATGCTTTGGCTTTGGATTGGACCTCACACTGTCCTGGGAGCAGGAGCAGAACATCCCTTTACACACCACAGTGCCCTGCTCTCTTTTCCTGGCAGCAACAAGAGCATTGGCACACCACCACCCATTTATCGGATATTTACCCTCACTGACACAAGTGCTGAATTATCCACAGAGCTATGTTCATAAAGCCATCAGACTCAGCGTCAACCTTGGAGAGAGAGTGATTGTTTCCAGGGTACCACAGCAACCTTAACAACACACATCAGAGCATTAGTGAGTAGACAATTAAAACCCTGCTGTGGAGTGCAGTTGTGAAATAAAAAACAAAACTTGTTACTCAGGCAAGCTGCTTACCGGACTGGAACCTGCTTTGCTTTCAGAGCTCTGTAATATTCAATTCCTTGCTTGTGCGGCACACGCTTGTCATCCTCCCCTAAGGTAAGCAATACTGGTGTCTGGACCTGGATGAGAGGTCATCTTATGTTAGGATATTGTCAAATAATAACAGATATAATAACTGATAATTAAGTCACATGCAGTCAGAACTCACCTTCTCGATTAGCATTTTTTTAATATATATTTTTAAAACTGTAGATTAATACTGAAGGAATCGGAACTATGAAATAACATAAAAGGAAAACAGAACATTTTGTATATTTTAAATTCTTTGAGGTTGCCACCTTAAGTTGTGTGCAAAGCTTTAAACAGTCAGCTTCATGAGGTGTGCATTGTCAAAAATTGATTTGTAGAATTCCTTGCCTTCATGAAAGCATAAGTTGGCTACTTATCAATATAATGGATATTGTTGTTTATCTTACTTTTTTATTTACTACAAAATTCCACTTGTGTTTCTTCTTAGTTTTGCCATGTTTGGTATTAATCTACAGAAAATAAAATTACAAAAGAGACAAACCACTGAGAAGGTGTGTCCAAACTTTGGACTGGAACAGTTCACAGAAAAACTCCTACCTCTGTGACATGTTTAATGGGGGACATGTTCAGCATCTGTTCCCAAACAGCAGGGTCAGGTAGACAGTCTGTACTGTACTTGTAGCCAGCTACATCCATGCACCTGCAAAAATGATCAGACATCAACAGGAAGCTGCAGGAAAAAAAACCCCCTGAAAAGCTTTGAGATCTTTTGTTCCTGCAGTGTTTGCGTGCATTATTGAACACTTCCTTCTCTGACAGTGAAGCAGACACATGCCCTTTATCCCACTCACAGCTGTCAGAGGGGAATGTCAGGGGTACAAATGATATGAAACAACAAATATGAGAGCTTGCGCACAAATGACACAGTTACAAAGTGAGTAAACAAGTGTGGGCAAGAGTGTGGGAATGTGCGTGCCAAGATGTACCAGTCTGGGATGTCTGTGCTGCCAATCATAGAGGCAATATTGATGACGGGGTTTCGAGCTACACAGGCCTTGTAGAACCCTGGGTACTGGCCAATCAGATGACAGGCCAGGAAACCACCGTGGGAGCCTCCAGAAATTGCCACCTTCTGTGTGTCAAACTGGTCACCCTTCAGAACACTTTCAACAGCAAACTGTTATATAAGAAAAAAAATCCTTGGGGTAAGAGAACATTTGTGTTTGAGAAAAGTAAACAAATCAGAAGAAGTGGAAGGGAAAATACTAAAATTCATTAAAACTATTGCTGCAATGAGCAATGACCTAAACAGAAACTATGGCAACTAACTAACTAAAAAAAAGACAGTGGAAGTTATTTATCTCCAGGAGCAAAAGATGCCTTTAGATGATTAATTTCACAATATGAAAAACTTGATAATCATCATTTTAAACTAATTTCTTACTCATCTACTGAAATTTGTTAATTCTCACTTGAACATCCTTGACATCCTGGGTGCCAACGTTACCAGGTAATGAGAGGATATTGTCCTGGCCGTAGCCAAGAGAGCCACGATAGTTCACTGGGAGAAAAAAAAGAAAAAAAAGTTAAAATCTATTTACCACCAAGATCCAAAAACAGGAAAGATATATGTGAAGTGTCTTGACGTGCATAAGGAAATACATAATAAATGTTTTATCTGGTCTAAAAGCCTAGCACAGCCACCAGCCTAGTGATATCTTTAGTCTTCACAGACAGCATGTGAGCCATCCCTTTTACAGATAGATTGAAAAATCCAATCAGTTTATGATCAACCTCTGAGCAGGTGTCACACATCAAAAAGCACTTCAAAATAACATATAGACTTACCCAGTAAAATAGCAAAGCCCATACTGCACAGCACAGACGAGGACAAAAGCCATTCAGCTACAATCACTGAGTGAGGACCCCCTAAGTGAAAGAAACACAGAAAATTAAGACTGACACTTTGCACTAAAAGTAACCTTGACTATAGGTGTTCAACTGTATGAGGGTATAAATAATGTTGCATGTATACCAAATACTATTATACATCTCAAATCTCAGCCCTGTTATTAGAGCCCAACCTTGATTTAGAGAGTATGATTAAACAGTTTGCCACTAAGGGCAGCATTGTCATAGCAACTACTGTTGGCATTGCCAATCATATCTGTAGCGGAGGCTCTTGACTGAACAAAAAACAACTCCAAACACAGATTCAATCCTAAAAATACATTCAGCATGGATGAAATGCAAATGCTCCTTACTTCTGGATGTAAGCAACTAGTCTGTTAATGCAGAACCTTTCTAATAATCATTTTGCCAACACTTCCTAGCTGTTTATGTTTTCACACCTAACCATAGTGAAAGTAACAAACCATGAGGAGTGACAATAAGAGGCAGTTTCACTCCATCCTCAACCTCCTTTGGTTTGATCAGCAAAGCTTCAAAATCAAGGCCAGCTGGAATATAGAAAAAAAAAACGAGTTAGTCTGATTGTGATTACTTACACTGTACAGCAATTGCTTATATGTATGTAAAACCCATTGCATTATATATATACCTCCTTAACAGTTTATAAGTATATAACACCTTAAGTTTACTAGTCCAGGCTAATATAATCCAGTTTAATAACAATGTAACAAGTGTTATCTTATAGACCTTATAATCTTCACTTTTTATGAAATTAAGAAATCTGTTCATTTTACTCTCTGGATTGCTGTAAATTTAGAGTAGTTTCTTACATAACCTGTTCCCTTCATGTATGTGAAACACAACGGAGAAAGTATAAAACTAACTAACTGCATACCTTCAGATCATATGGGGAAAAAAAGAACATTTGTACATCTGTATACTATGAAAACAAAAACAAAAAAATGTTTCTCTTACGGTATTGGCTGTTGTCCTGCTCTGGTGGAGGGGTGAAAGTCAAGATCTGCCAATCAATTTCTAGCAACGTCTGAGAGTCCTCCAAAGTAACCCAAACCACTTCCTCCTGAGAATCCCTGGCTGGAAGGAAACCCACTCTCTGGACAGGGATTAGGTGACAGAAGCATACCTTCATTTCATGCAACTTCCTATAGACTAGATATAAAAATGTGAATGCTTAAAAAAAGACTGCTGATCCTACCAGACTTGGAGGGCAGTTTGGGGAGGAGCAGCTCACCACCATCAAATCTCTTTCAATGTTCAGCAGGCACCAGTTACCAGTATCAGACTCTACAGATAAATATAATTCGCTTAGGTTGAAGTAACATGTTTAAGAACAGGGATAGTAAATAACCAACATCAGAGAACAAGACAGCCTAGATTTGAGAAACAGGCTGATTAATTTCTCACTTGAGGTCAGAGAGGTGATGCTCCCAGTGCTTGTATCCACCATCAACAGATCCTACACCAGAGAAAACCATGTAAAGTATTTTTTTCCCCATGAATAATTAGTACTTTTTAATGTAGACAATAAACATTTGTCGGAAAAAATATCAAGTCTTGTTGTATAATTTTCATCATAATAACCACACATTTCCATGAAGTTTAACGTACCTTGCGGCTGCGCTGAGGGCAAGCAACGATAACACGCTGACTATCAGCTGACCAGCACTGAGGGGACAACTGAGAGCTGTAGATACCAGTAAACCCATCTGTAAAGTCAAACAGCACACATAGACACACAAGTTTAATATGTAACAAAAAAGTGTGCAATAATGTGATCAACATGTATGTCTTACCCTCTCCAGGTCTCTTCACCACATCCACCACCACTGAGGTCTTCTTAGTATACCAGTCATACTAAAAATAAAATGTCCAAGCAAAGAGGAAAGCATATGAAAAGAAATACATTCATTCACACATGAATGTATATCTGCTCAACAGTTCTATATGTTAACACAGCAGAAAACAGCAGATGGTGCATTGTGTGAAAAAGCATCCACTACTACTTTCTTTCCAGTATAGTGCACTTTTTAATATAGGAAAAGTAAATGTGTGGAAAAGAGGCTCCATCCGGTCTTACCATACACAGCCTGCTGCACTGCATGTGTGGTCCATAGACAGAACATTCCAGGTAGACAATCCGACACTGGTCTGGACTCAGCCTTGGGGAGCACACTGCACTAGTGCCTGATGTCAGCTGTTCTGGGGGACACAGCAAACAAACACAAAACGCATTAACATCTGCAGTATTACACAACTTCTCATTCAACATTTTTTCTTTATTGTTATTAGATTTTCAAAATTGTAGATAAATATTCCAAACTATGGTGGAAGTAGTAAAAAAAAAACAGAAAATGTTTATTTCAGATTCTTCAATGCGGCCATCTTTTGCTTTATTTTTCTCATATACATTAAGCACACAAGCAATTCCACAGATTAACTCTTGACTAGGCAAACATGTTCACTGATAAAAAATTCCAGGTAACCAACTCATGAAGCTGACAGGGGATGCAAAAAGGTGGCTAAGTCAAAGTATCTTAAAAATTAAACATATTCTGGTTTGTTTACACTTTTTTTTTTTTTTTTACCAATTAATTCGAGTGTGTTCTTTCATAGTGTTGTCTTCAGTAATAATCTACAATGTTGAAAATAATAAAAATTGGGAGAAAAACATTGAATGACAAGGTGTATCCAAACTTTAGACAGGTACTGTATATGAATACAATAATGGAATATAGGCTGTCACTTACCACATTTCCCACCAGTAAGATCCACATAGAACAAAGATGACCTGACACAGAAGAGGAAGACATGAACAAGTTACAGTATTATACTAAGAGCCTTACTTGGGAAAATTCTGATAAGACAGTCATTTCTTTTCTGTTGTCAGTGTGAGGCGTAATCACCTCCTGTTGGGACAGTACTTGAGGCCAAGTCTGAACGGCTCATGCCACCAGCCTACAAACACCACACCTGTGTCACCAGGAGCCCAAAATGCCTGCAAAGACAGAGACAAAGTAACAGAAAGATAAAGAGAGAGCATCAGAAAGAATAACAGGGTATGTGTACACTATAAGTGCACAAAGACCTGCATCATTGCACAAACTGCTTTACCAACCTGTCCAGGGGAGATATTCTCAGGCACCCCCTCTAACACAGAGACATTGTCACCCTCAATGTCTAAAACACAAAGCACTGGACAGCTCTTGGAAACCAATGTCTCTCCCCAATCCTCATGGAAGACAAACTGCTCCCCCTGCAGATTGAAAGAAGACAATACATGCCAACTTAAGCCAGTGTAGAATGTTACCTAATAATGTTGAAATAAACCTTTAAAGAGTGACGTTCTTTTGTATAAATTGCATTTACTTTTACAGCCTCTTTTTTCTCCACTCTCATTGTCTCTTCCTCATCCCCAATAGAAGACAACTCTGGTGACTCAGTCTACAAACAGGTAAGGAAACACAGAATATAAGGTTATTACTTGCTAGGGCAGAAGATAAAATATCTGGGGTAGATTAACAATTAAACCATGTGCAATTTGCCTGGGTTTGCATGTTTGTTTGTTTGCTTTTACAACTTCCTGAAGTTATTTCTGACGGTGTGCAGCAACCTTTGAGACAACCGGTTTGGCAAGTTTATGTCTGCTGAACAAGTCCTTATCACAGAACTGCTACCAACTTGAATCAACAACACTTAATAACAAGGAAATTTAAGCATTGTGCTGCATTTTCCATTGTGAACTGAGGGTCCAAGAATGGGGGATTTCATTGTATGACTTCCAAAATCTTTGATACATTCTGGACACTGGACAGGAAAAAGTTCAGTCAATAAAGAACAGTGCAGTAGTTCTCTGCCTCATGCGAGATGTGGCCATTCCCCCCAAATAAAGCTTGCTGACAGACCTGGAAGAAAGATTCTGTCTTAGGTCTCTTCCTCTCTGCCACATATAAGAGATGAGTCTCAGAGTGGGACCAAACCAAGCAGCCAAACTGCTCTAAGGGTGTAAAACACAGTGTGATTAACACATGAACTGGATCATGTAAACATAAAATTTGAACTTTAAATGCACTCACCATCTTCATAAACTTTTCCATGCTTATTTAAGGCGGTCAGATTGATACTCTTCATTTTTATGTTTTTACTCCAGATCTGCAAAGTCAGAAAGAGGTCAGGAGAGGGGTCAGAAATGACCTGTTCAAAATTCAAAGTCCTGTGAGGTTTCAAACACAGCCTACAGATAAGAAAATGTAGCAAGGCAGATAGGCAGATGAGAACCACAAACAATAAAAATAAAATTTTTGGTAGGTTTATGAAAGACTCATTGCTGAGTCTGAGTCAGACATCTAGCCACACACCTCCAGAAACTGTTTGTCCTCTCCTTTGATTGTGCACTCTCTGACAACAGCTTTCATTTCACCTGAGGGAGAATCCTTACTTAGCACCCTGAAAGGACAACCATATTGATTAGACTGATTGCTCAGGGTTAGGTCTATGAAAGCATCTTAAACCAGAATCCAGATAAAATGATAAATGTGCACATACTCTCCTTTTATCTCGGTGCAGTTTCCCGAGGCTCCAGAGTAGACCACAGACTTGTCATCGTGGAATACAATGTACTGTCTGCAAAACTTGACATTCTCATTTCTATCCAGATCACGTTGGCTCCATTCTGCAGAAGAGAGTAAAAAAAATGCCATCATAATGAATGGGCACACATGCATCTGGTAATCTTAGTATAGCACAGCACCTGTGTAGATGTTGCTGTATTTGCCTCCATACTGAGAGGTGACAACAGGTCCCACGTCTGCTCTGGTTAAAGAGGGAAAGCGGCTGAGTTCTCTGTAGAGCCTGGCAATTTCCTCAGGGTTGGTGATCACCTGACAACACGCAGCAGAATAACTCACACTACGCCTCAGTGATACAAACTCTCTAATAGTAAACAATGCCCTATTCATTTCCTGGCGAGTTAGCTAATCAGTATAACATTAGTTTGTATAGTAAGCACGGGTTACCACTTAAACAGAGATAAGGTATTTTACATTAGCCCAATTCGTTATGCAAACTTATAAAGCACTTGTCGCGTGGTGAGCTAGCATGCTAAGTTTGTTTTTAGCAATTTTAAGCGGATTCATTTTGACCAGGAAGTTCCTGTGGCAGCTGAACAACCGATCCAGTGTCAGTTTGCTAGCTTGACTTGAAAACTAGCTAACGTTAATTTAGCTACTATCAAATATAAATAATGACGTTACATTAATTTACCTCGGCTGTACATAAACCTCTGTATGAGACTGACTTTTTTAGGACATGTTAAACACTCGAAAAGCAAAGACAAGGAATTTTAATCAAACCTGTGACTTCATGGTTGGGACGGTGTGTGTCGCTACTCTGCAGTTGTCGAAACGCTGAAAAACACAATGGAGTAAGGTGCTCCAGTACAAAGCTAATAATGATACACGTAAAATGTGTTGCATCTTCCTGTAGCAACTTAAAAAATAAGATAGAAGCTATGATAAGGAGCTCCCGTATGAACCAGAACACCAACATTTAGGCAATTATAATGATAAGTTATAACATATATATCACATGCATGAATCTAGAATGTGAGCCTGACCCCTTGGTTTTTGCTGTCCTAAAAGAGTTAGTTTATTCATGGTAGTATCGTATGCCTATGCTTTTATTTTGTAGGAATATCAACTCCACAACACCCAACAGGAAGCGGTGTACAAAGAATATAGCCTCTTAACGCCCTCTATCGTTGTAATAATAATCATTGGACTTTTACTTTTATTGTGCTTGTACAAAACTATCGGCTTTAGTGTGTGACATTCTCAGCTGTAGTACTTTAACTCGTATATTTTATGCGACTTATTTCAAAATCGCTTCTTGGTCAGTATTTACAATTTATTTCTGTGTATGAATGGCAACGGCCGCACTGCTTCTGTCAGTCAGCTGGGGTAGGTGGGGTCACAAAGAGCCAAGATGGCTGACTTTGAGGAGCCGCTGTCAGATGAAGAGAAGGTTTGTAGACCATTTAATTCTTTCTTAACGGTGTATTGTTTTATTTGCAGGTAGCTACTCGGGTTTAATGTTCACATTAATCAAAACATAAGTCCTGGAAAGCGAATGCCATAGTTTGGTGGCGTATCAAAGTGACAAACTAATGTTTTTAAGCTACCACTAGCTAGCCAATGCTAATTAAAGATTACTGTTGGCTAGCGGTGAAATCAGTGGCTATTAGATGAATTTAATCATTGGGCACTTGTCCTGAAAACTTTTCAGATGTTGTAACAATACATAAATTAATCGCGCTGCAATGTTCATATCTGTCTGTAATAATTGCAAACTGGTATGGACAGTGGGCTGCCACCCATGTAATGTTAGCTAACATTAGCGGCTAACGTTACTTTGCTTTGGATTTCTGGGTCAAACAGATTCAGTTGCAGCTCAAATACTTGTTAGCCTCACATGGCTTGAGATCGGGATATTAGTGCCTACAGTGTAGATGGAACCTGATAGTGACACCCTACGAGTGGCAGCTGGACACTTTACCAACAGGAGCTTAAGCGCATATTTTTTTACATGACAGAACTTGTAGTCTCTTTGCTTGAATGATAAAACATATCATATTAAACAACATTTAAACACTGAAGTGGTAGATATAAAGTTTCAAACAAAAGTGGCGACATTTTCCTGCAAACACTGACGGATCATAAGGTCTAGGCGGTCAACGGGAATATTGAGGGCAAGATGATGGCATTATTTTATTGTGACCTGACACATAGTCTAGACAAGTCGTGTCTAAATATTGCAATGTCCATTCTCTTTCTATATATTGGTGTCTTAGTGCATATTCGTTAATTTACCCGCAAATTACAAAATGCATGTCAATATAATGTGTAAATTATAGTCTTGTGCTTTTATTTTTTCATAAAATATGCTTGCTTCCCTAGTTGTAATTGTTGACTGGCTTTGCTATAGTCATTCTTTGTTAAAGCATAACAGATGTAAACCCAGTGTTAAGCTCACTGTTTTTGCATAACTGAAAATGCATCTTGATATCAAAATCATGATATCGCAATTGGATGCCAAATTACTAACATTTTTGATAGATAGATTTATAGATATATTTAAGTTTGAGTTCAGTGTCATGCTTTTTTACCAGTGAAAACCTGACAGATTGAGAAAATTATTAGTTTGTAATCTCTGTATTATACTGATTGTACAATAAGTCATATTAACCTGGAAGGTGAATTAATTGAGAGCATTTACTTTGCTTTCATAGGTTCGCATAGCAGCCAACTTTGTGACTCATGCCCCCCCGGGAGAGTTCAATGAGGTCTTCAATGGTAAGACGCAGTTTGTTGTAACAAGATGTACTACTATCCCTTGAATAATATAATTTGCCAAGATAATGATAGTGTATTGATTTGCCCTGTAAGAACAGTGCACAAACAGTGGTTAATGTTTTTTGTCTTTCTGTCTCGTTAGATGTGCGGCTTCTTCTCAACAATGACAACCTCCTCAGGGAGGGGGCATCCCAGTAAGTAACACCCAGTTAACAAACTTCTGAATTAAAAAAAAATGTTATGGGCATTTTTGTTTCATTTATTAATGCCTACTGTGCCTTTGTGCCCATTTTGTACATCCAGCTCCTTTGCCCAGTACAACATGGATCAGTTTACCCCTGCCAAATTAGAGGGCTATGATGAGCCGGTAGGTTTAATTCTTAAGTCTTAAATAATTATTTTAGAGGATCAAATGTCAGAGCCAGTCTTCTTCATTCTCCCCCAACTTCCCCCTTTTTTGATAGGTCCTGATCACAGAGCATGGTGACTTGGGTCAGGGTCGCTTTTTAGACCCCCGCAACCATTTGGCGTTCCGCTTTGACCACCTAAGAAAAGAGGTGAGCGATGTGCAGCCATATGAAGGAGAGACAGCCCTGAGAAGCTGGAGAGATGCCTGTGATACTTCCCTTAGTGCCTATGTCAAGGAGCACTACCCTACTGGAGTCTGCACGGTAAGATTAACATAAATTGGGGCACAACATGCAATATTGACTGTATTTGAACCATACCCATACTTTCCCCTACCATCTGTCTTGCAGGTATATGGGAAAACAGTTGATGGACAGCAAACGATCATAGCCTGCATTGAAGGACATCAGTTTCAACCCAAAAACTTTTGGTATGGGGCTTTATATCATGATGATAAACTATGCATTGTCTTCTTTTAATATAATGATATGAACTAAGTTATAAGTGTTGTCTTTTAGAGCATTTAAAAGCTGCATTACAGTAACTTGATACGGCTCACCAGCTTTTTACTAGCTGTTGCATTACTTACCTTACCCACTTAGTCATATTCATGTTACTGATGATTATTTATTAAAACCCTCATTGTTTAAATACTCAAAATGAGTGACGGAAACCCTGCAATATAATTAGAACATCAGTGTTAAGGTATTTTCCCCAAAATATTGTGATGTTTAATGTTCACTATATTTTTAGTATTAATTTAAATATAAGTATGCATGCTTAATTTTCTAAGACTGTTTTGTCACAGATTTGAGATTTGTTTCTCAGTCCCATTAATCTTCCTTATACAGCTGCCATTTTGTCATGTAGCACTTCTGTTTCTCTCTCAAACACAGGAATGGACGCTGTAGGTCAGAGTGGAAGCTTACCATTGGCCAGTCCACTGCTCAGGTGGTGGGAGTGTTGAAAATCCAGGTGAGTAAAATTCAGTGAGCTTATGTGCATACATGAAAAATAAACCAAGGAAGGAATATATATATATATATATAAACTATATCTTACTAATTTAGTTTTTGTTCTGTCTCCAGGTGCACTATTATGAAGATGGGAATGTGCAGCTGGTTAGTCATAAGGAAGTAGAGGAATCAATACCAGTGACTGTAAGTAAAAGAAAAAAAAATGTTAAATGTAGGCACTCATCTTTCAGGAGTAGTTCAAACCTTTGTTGCTCAGCTTGCTCAGCTGACTGTGCCAGGTCCATGTCTATACAGAGGAGGTCATCCATCCTGGTTAATAAGATTAAATGTGATCTCAATATGTGTGTTTTTCTAATAGAACGAAAGCCAGACCGCCAAGGAATTTGTTGACATTATTGAGAATGCGGAAAATGACTACCAGGTCAGCAACCTTTTTATTCACTACCCATCCAATGTTAAACATTATAGTATATACTCTTATGAAAATGTTTTTTGTTTTGTTTTCCCCCACTTTTTGCCCTCAGACTGCAATCAGTGAGAACTACCAGACCATGTCTGACACCACCTTTAAGGCCCTGCGTCGCCAGCTGCCTGTCACACGCACGAAGATCGACTGGAATAAGATCCTAAGTTACAAAATTGGCAAGGAGATGCAGAATGCCTAGTGGAAGGTCAGGGACTCACCAGGGGGACACACTCCACTGGGTACTCAACCTGCCTATACAAGCGCAAGGACTAACCAAAGCAAAACTATATCAGTATGGGGCAAGGAATTAATTAAAAAAACAAACAAACAAAAAAAGTATAACTGAAGAGTTGCAGACTATTAGGCACAGATATCTGTCTGCTGTAAGGAAATTGCAGTTATGGAGGTGATGGAGAACGTGGTTAATTCTGGGTGTGTTGTGAAAGAGTTGTGTTGGGTCAGTGTGCAGGGCTGTGCTAAGGACTGCTACATGTAGAAGTAAATTCTTCACTTGGACTCACAGACTTCCCGTAATTCAGGTGTCAGAAGTTACAATATTTTTTTCTCGTCAAACTACTGTGATCATGTCACAATGGAGATCTCAGCACACTGGGAAAAGAACCAGGACCGCACAAGGCAGCTGATGAGAGAAATTAAGCACACCAATTGCATATCAGGGTTTAGATTTCAGACAGGAAAATATACTTTTATGAATGTCTTTGGTCAATTGTGGTTGTGACAGCAAAGTGAGTCCTCTGACATTTCAACCAAGCTAACCATAATATAGAACTGACAAGTTAGTAATACATGGGTAATGAAACTGACTGTATTTCTAGCTGTTAACATTTCAGAGTGGCATGATCCTCTGCATAGCTCTGCTCTTTCACTGTAAACCTGTATGTTTGTCGGTGTCTGTCAGAGCTGAGGGAGTGTTTACCTGTTTTCTGTTGTGCTCCACTGATGTATGCGTCTTCACCCATGTAAGCAATGATGACTGAATTAAGACAAAGCAACTTCTAAGCTGTTGCATCTATAATGCATTCTCTGTTACTTTGGCAACACCACCTCCATTGCTGTACAGCTTTTCCTTTGTGAAAGGAAAACATACTCATAATAACCAAGATTTATTTGCCAAAATCTCTTTCCTATGGTAAAGAACTCCATCTTCCCATCCATGTATGCAAATTTCTATTTTAATATGCTGGTTTTTGTTGGAGTCTTAGGATATTGCACTCTTAACTGTAACAAACTGTTTGTGTGTTGGTCAACGCCAAGCAAACGCAAAGCAGTTGCCATGTAAGGCAAGATCATATACTATATACATTACATGACTTCTGTAAGGCCATATCATACTCATTGTGTTACATAACGTCTAAGTAGACTGACTCTGGATCAGTTACTTGTTAGCTATACTATGTGCTGTGTAAAACCCTCACACTATACTACAACTGTGTGCCGATCAGTTATAAAGTTCAAGACTGTACTGCCCCATTCTGTTGTACAAATAAATGGATTGAACATCATGGCTTGACTTTTATTATATATTGCCATTTATCAATATTTAGAAGTTTTCCAGCTGTTTTGACAGGAAAAAAACGTTGACACACTGTAAACTTTAAGGCATGGGCAGTTTATTTGATATAGCACTCAGTTGAAGGTGTTGATGAGATGCTCATTTACTCTCAGACAGACGGTGTATAAATCTACAGTTTAAAATTGATCGGCTAAAACAAATACTTTCAATCAATTCTTAGTTTCAAAGCCAGAAAAAAACATCTCATGTGTAGTACTTCAAGGACATGACACAATTCTATGTAAATGATTAAACGTATGTTATAGAAACTTACAGTAGCAAGATTCAGACTTTTAGTCCCATTATGTTTATGGATGGAATATCACCAAAGAGTTATCACATACATGTGACACATAGTCCTTGGTTTTGATAAAGCAGAAATCAACCTTCCCTGAATTAAAAAAAAAAAAGTAGAAAGAAGTAGAAATAGAATATCTTACAGTAATGTGGCACAAAGTGTGCCCTCCCTTTTCAAGAGAATATTCAGTGTATTCATCAAGTGTAATAGAAAAAAAAACATGCACATGCATGTGATGTTTGTTCATAGATAATCAACTGAATTCTTCTATTTACAGTGTAATAGTTTTTTCAAAGACCATGTCAACAGGAACTGTGGAAGGATTCATTGGAGAAACATTTTAAAACTACTCACTAAATAGTGAAATGATGAAAGCTACACATTTGCTAAACCCTATGTATGTTTTTTACTAAACTACTACTAAAGTGTTTTTTGATACTAACAGGACTGGCAATTTGAGCATTAAGGGAAAAGTGTTGGACTGCTAGATCCTGTTAACATTTCTTTCTTCACAACCAAACAGGTCTTTAGCTTGGTCTTCTCATACATATATATCATTTCTAAACAGCCTTAGCAAAGGTTTAAAGTATAACATAACATAAATATTTTCATTCTAAAACTTCAAACTTAAAAAAATCTATAAAAAGACAAAAGCCAGGAACATTAATAGAATATTAAATCAGATGTAAAAAAAACAAAAAACATTATATACTATATTTTATTTCAAATAGTTTTTTTCTGATTGTTTCTCTGGTTGTGGAATAGAGGTAGGGGTGCAACAAACTCTTAAATGCATCTGTTTTAACCAGTCCAGCTGCAGTGTCTATACTACTGAAAATGAGTGCTATGAAGTGGGTTTAAGAACTGGCAAAGATAAAAATTACAGTAACTGTTGATTTAGGCCAGACTGTTTTAGGAGATAGTTTGTATAATCTGGCCATTAGCTGCTAGAAGACAAAAGCAGGTCTGGCTCCTTGGCTCCTTCCTGCCCACTGTTGGTGTGTCCACAGTTCCCTGTCAGCTCTGGGAAGAGGCTGGTCCGAGCAGAGTGACTTGGGGAGCCTGGAGTTGGACTCATGCCTGGCTTCTTGGGAGGGATGGGAGGAGGATGCGTCCTCTCTGAGCGAGGAGTGAGCGGGGAGCGGATGCCTGGAGACAGAGGCCCTGAAGAAGGTGACCTCCCACCAGGAGGAGATGCTGCCAGGTTGCGGTAGTCTGTACCAAATGGAGAGCTGCTGATTGGTGCCAGCTTGACGCCGGCCTGCTGGCTGGTGAAGCGCGACAGCACCTGAGTGACAGTGTTGCGGGCCAGCTGCTTAGCTGAGCTGTGCTCCATTGGGGGAGGGATGAGAGAGGTGGTGGGGGAGAGGTCCCTGGGGGAAAGAGGCCCACCATGCTGCTGCTGCTCCAGCTCAGCCTGGGTCTGAAACTTGTGCCTGGCAGCCTGGAATCGCTGGTTGACACTGGCCTGGTAGGAGGATTGATGGAAGCCGGGGCTGCCCAGACGCTTGGCGAGCACGGGTGATGAAATTGGAGAAGATGAGAGGGAGGAGGAGGCGGTGCTGGAGGGAGAGTGAGGGTGAGGATGGGGGTGTAGAGGGGAATGTATAGGTGCTCCTCCACCATTCTCTACCGCCCCTCCATTTTCTGCTCCTCTCCCCTCCTGTGAGGGTTCTGTTTCTTTATGGGTGTGACTGCCGTTGACCTTTGACAGCGAAGAAAATTTAGGAGTGACAGCTATCTTTCCGTCCGGCTCAGTCTGAACGGAGCTGGACACCATTGTCATCTTGGAAAGAGATTCTTTTACTTCTGTCGCAGCCTCTTTCCCCTCTTCTTTACATCCTCCAATTTTGGCCAGCCTCTTCTTCAGCTCCTCCAGCTGTCTCTCAAGCTCCCTACTCCTCTCCTCCTCTTTAATGATCCTTGCTTTCATCTGCTCTCGCTCTGTGTCAAACTCAGCCATCTGCTTCTCGGACATGGCCTCTAGCTGAACTGCCCTGTTCCGCTCATCTTTTAAAACCCCCCGGAGCTTCTCCAGGGCACTGGTCTCCTCTTGGAGTAAGGTGCGAAGTTGGGAGACCTTCTGAGCCTCCTCCTGTGCCTGACTGCTGGCTTTCTGGAGCTCCAGGGTTAGAGTTGAGGAGAGCTGTTGCTGCTGGGACAGTGACTCCTCCACCTGGCTCACGGCCTGTTCTTGTTCGTTCTCTAACTTCAGCACTGTTGCACGCTCCACTTCCAACTAGACACAGAGGGAGGGAGACAAAACAGTCATGGCGAGGCAGCTTTTCCTCATTTGACCACAAGGAGGCAAAAGCAGACCGCTTTAGTACTGCTTATCCAACTCAGTATGAGAACCTTCAGACTTTTTTGTTAATAAACTTGTTTCCCCAAAGGCAGTTTTCTTTCATGTAAATCATTTGGAAATGTATTTGGCACTGAACCCAATAAAAGTGTATACTGTAACTGACCTTTTTAATGTTCAACCTGGAATGGAATGGAACCTATTTCTGTCGACTGTAAAAGTGATTCTCCTATTTTTTATATTTTCCACATTTGCCAATAGAAATGGTGAAACGCAACATAATGAATCCATCATTTTATTCAAATACCTCTGAAAAAGTGATATAGAATATATTTTATTTCCTTTAGTTGACACAATGCTTATGAGATTCAGATTCCAACACGACACAGAAAGAAGCAGTTGCTTGTATTACGCCTTGCTAGACAATATTTTGCATGCAATGCATGTTTATGGAAATCTCAGTTTGCCATGAGGTCACTTAACGGTGACTGGGCAGCTTAAAAGCTTTGATGAGTAACAGGAGGAAATGGGAGGTGATGAAATACAGTCTAGTGTATATGATTAGTGTACAAAAAACAACACCAGCAGGAAAGCCTCAGGAAGACTGGGAGACACTCAGGAAGCCTTTCTTACATAAGGCCCTTGTACAAAGTTTGTATAGTGGCTGATTGTGTGCTCACAGTGTGTGTGCGCCAGCTGACCTTGCATTAGACATGGACATCCATTATCTCAGGTTTCCTGAGGCTATAAAGCCACATGGCTGCTGGACAACTAAACAATGGCCTCTTCCTCATCTGTTTCCTATGGAACAGCCCTGTACTTGCGCATACGGGTGCCTGTACGCTAAGGGCCAAGCCCTTTCTATCCTACTGAGTTACACAATGTGACTGATGCTTCCCTGCTCAGTCTCTTGGTTTTAAATCACAGCTGCCACTCTGAAGAGAGGCACTGCGCAGAGGGGCAGAGGAGCGGGAAAGCAGAGTACAGGGCGGGGAAAGGGAAGTAAAAAATCTTTCCCTCCAGATGTGCTTGTCTATCAGCAGGTGTGAAGTGTAAGCAACAGCTTTGCTCCAACTTTACCGACCACAAAGAGTGCGACAGTACACTCTGTATCATGTGCACCTCAGGCATACCTGTTGCAGCAGTTTGTCTCTTTCAGTCTGCAGCATGAAGGTGAAATCATCATTCTGCGCTGACTCCTGGGCTCGCCGTCGTTTCTCCTCCTCCAGATCAGCTATCATCTATCAAACAATTTAAAAATTAAATCATGTGTTGCAGGATTCTGTGTATGCATTAGACAACATCTCAAACTTGCAAATGACCCTTTCTTGACTTGTCTTTCCTATAAGAGGTAAGAGGTTTACACATCAAACAGTATGATTGCTGTGAAATGTGTTCCCCTGATTAATCAGCCTGCATAGCAGAAGCTCTTCTTCATTGAGTGAGTGATTCATTGACTCTAAAGTTCACCCATGGGCTGCCTGTGGTCATTTACAAGCTCTGCTGTGACAAAGCTCCATATCAACCTCTAGGCACTGGGTATGACTACTATCTGTTTTTCTTAACCCCTAAAGCTAAGTATACTGCAAAACATAAATAGAAATAAATAAACACATGCATTCACACACAAACAACAAGCCTAATGTAACACTGTGAGTCAGCAATGCAGTTTAGCTGCAGGACTCACTGAAGTTGTGAGAGTGTGTGTTCAAGATGCATTTCTCACCCTCCTGTGTCTGCTCTCGGCAGCAGCCAGCTGTCCCATCATCCTCTCCTGCATCCTCTTGCAGTGGGCCATGACCAGTTTTAGCACAGCCAGGGGGTTTGGGCCCACCGCCCGGCCCTGCAGGTGCGTGTGAGGCTGAGCAAGCGTGTTCTGGCGCTCTTCGGATTCACTGTCCCGCTGCAGGGCAAGGAATGGATCGCTGAGATCATACTGGCCGTAACGCTCCTGGACGAAAGCATCTCTGTGCTGAGCCTAGAAAACAAACAAACAAACATAAAGTACATGAGCGGAGGCCTAAAGGAAAAAAACATGTATGCATATTCATTCCTGGAAGAAATACTGACCAGTTTATTTGTGTATAACTGTACTTGGATTTGATATGAGGTCTCCTTTAAACACTGCAGCACAGGAAAGTGTGTGTAAAAGCTAACATAAGCCCTAACTGTCAGTGCCAAGAAAAACCCAACATGACTCATCACAAACACTCTGTATAAACAGATGATAGACGTTTAGGTAATAACTCTGTCATGTCACCACTGGACATAGGCATGGTACGAAATGTGTGTGTCTGTGTGCACAGGAAATCTGTGTGAAGTGATGTTATTGTCAGCGTGAGCACAAGCAGATGGTCTTTCCCCTCAACCCAAACACAAAGAGGTGAGGCGCGGCTGTCCAACCCCCACCAGGGGCAGATGTTAACTCCTCCCCAGGGATGCAGGGGTGAAGGACCAGGCCATTAAATCACACACACACACAGAGCTGTTTATAATGAGGAGTTTAGATTATACCAAAACTCAGAAGAAAAAGTAGAATAACAAGTGATACCACCCTTGTTTGGACTAAAAATCTCATCATGAGGGACAAAATATTGCAGGCAACTAGTTCAGCTTCCATTTACCATTCAATATTTAGGCCAGTTTAAGAGGAAACGGCTGAATGACAAGAAATGAAGTGACATGTGATAGGGCCTTGTTGACCTCATTCGGCGTCACCCTGATATATCATCAGAGGTCTCATTAACTGCATACAGTGAGTAGGCCTGAGTTCTGTAGGCAGGCTGGGTCAGCACTAGTGATGTAAGCACAAGCCACAGAGTTCACTCCACGTGCCTTCGGGACACCCGTCATTGTCTCTCCATGCAGTCCTCATCAGACACCCCGGTCCTCTGCCCCCCCCCACCCTCTTCGCTTCCCTGCCCAAACACGCATGGCACTGCATTCCTCTGCCTGTTCATCATCATTTCTCAGAAAAATGTCTCTCTCTCTGTCGGCCTCTTTTTGTCACACGCTCTCTAGACTGTGGCGGCACAAATACACACATACACACGGATCCTGAGGGCATCAGTAAGGAGGCTGTATTTGAGGCTCTTTCTCTGGCTGAACAAAGAATGTGACCCTCAGTGAAGAGATTACAGGACTCAAACAAAGACACTGTCTCAATGCCTTCAGTTTTATGCATGCTCTCTGTGTCTGACCCAGTGGGCTTCAATGTGTGACAGCGGGAACGAGTGTGTGTGCAGCATGCCTGTGTGTTTACCTGTAGCTGTGTACATGTGTTTTTGCAGGGATTTGGAGAAAAGCTATGAACCTGTAATGCTTCTTCATTTAGCTGGAGACAAAACTGCAGCTTCCTGAGTGAAATAACTGTTTAAACAGACCATTAAGGGCTGGGCCAAGATTCAGGCTCAGGGACTGGTCTCCCGTGGCTTTCTCTGGATGGTTCTGATCATAATGACAGAGTGCGCCTTCCTTTATGAGAGGGCACAACAAGCAAACCCTCTCTGCTGCAAAGCTCTCATTTCGGCCCAACTACTGATGACAAATGCCTCTAGAACTAAGTTGCGGGAAGTGATATATTACTACAAATTCCCTCATTCATGATCAATACTAGAGCTGTTTTTTTTATTGTAAGAATTCCTCTGAAACCAGAGGGCTGCAGCTTGTTTGACTATTGCCTTCTTTAACAGCTTGTATCCTCTAATGCATTCCCACAGCTGTAACGAGGTGTGAAAGACAACCTGATGCTTTTCACCTGGAAAAATTCTCTGTCAGTCAGTTACCTACAGCCTCAGGGCACAATCATACCCTTGTTGTGAGCTGAAAGGAGTCATGGAGTCCTGTTTCCTTAGAACCTCTATAATGACCGTCACACAATGAAGTCAGCAGCTCTGAATGCTATTGGGAGCTTATATCCTGTTACAAATGTACAGTTTAGCCCTTAATCGGATATTTAAATAAAAAATACTGTATGAAAGGAAAAACTGAGGTTGAATATATACGCATATCTGCAGTATGCATGTGTGCGTCTTGCAGCTGGGACATGTTTGCACACCATACTGCACGAGGTTCTGAGGATAACTGGCTGTCTCCGGGGTAACATTTTAAATCCAGAAGCTTTGCAGTGGGGGTTATGGGAAAAGTATGCATTCCTGGTGAATTAGTCCACTCTTCAGAAGAACAGTTAGACACCCAGAGACAAAAGGACAGCAGGACCAGACCTGTCAGATATGAAAAGCTTTTTCATGGAGCTTAAGAAATCCAGTGTGAGTGTTTTTGCAACAAGAGGGCAGAGGACAATGCATCAAAATGCTCATACATTTTACTTAAACAGCAAAAAGAAATGTTCGCAAATGTTTCTTTAAGTGCTACTCTGTTGTTAAAAATATATTTATTTTTTTATTGATTGATATATGTAACCTGCAGTGTTGTGCAAGAGAAGGACAGTGTCAGGTAATTGTCCAAAACTACAAAAATAGACCGGGTAAAATGTTGAGCTGAGAAAAAGGAGAACAAAAGAAGACATTAGGTCAGCTGCTGACCCTCTAGTGTTGGATCCTGCTGAGATTTATGTCTCTGGCTTCAGTGTTTTCTTGGATGAGGAAGTAAGACTTCAGTATTGCAGTTTTTCTCCCGGGGAGTGGACAGCCACTCTGCTCTACTTCACAGTGGAAAGGACATATAGTCAATGGACCATTTGTCAGCCGTGGTGAATAACAGGCCTTGGCAGGTGAGAGGTATCAATCCACTGGCAGTCACGTCTGATTTAACAGAGCTGTGGAGGCTGCAAACTCAAACCGACACGAAGGGCTCTGACCCATTTTGTTGGTGCTGGTCAGTGGAACATTCAAACATGACATGAACATTGGCACTTTGGAAAGTGAGACAAACAGTGATGTGTCCAGTTAAGTCAAGTCTTTCTATACAGAATTAGTTTAAAAAATTAAGAAAGAAAAAAAACAGTAAAAAACAACAACAACAACAATATATATATATATATATATATAACTCCAAGTGCATGCATGCCTCAGTTTGGCTGAATTTGGCGTGATGTCTGCTACAGCGGACTAATAACTAGCTTAGCAGCCACACAGGTCAACATCATTATTATACACAACACTGACAACAGGGTGTTTGTATTGTCTTGGGAGGACCTGAATTGCAAATGCAACTACTTAAAGCTGCCACAATCGATTTTTGGCCACTTGCAGGCAGAAGAACTGTACACCAAGTTAAAAACAAGTGTGTGTGACAATGTTGGGTTGTAAAACCAAAATTATAATCCCAAGGAGGGGGCGAGTCTTAAACAGAAGCTCTGTACTGATAAAGAGTTTGGTGATAATTCTTAGTGGGTCTGACGCTTAAAGATTACACATGTAAAAAGCATTCATTAGTGGAGCCTTGTGTGCTTTGTCCTCAATAACTGACATTCCCACGATGTGAGCAGTGATTGTGGTCCTGTCCTGCCGATGACACAGTTGAAGTACCTGGTTTGGACTCTCACCTGTTTTTACTGAAAACTCGTTGACATTGTACAGGATGTCCTCTGAGGTTAATGAGTATTGAAAATGAATTACTAGAGGGTATGCATTTGCACATGTTCTGCATCATCCATGCTTTGTTTAAAAAGAAACCATGCGTATAATTCATTAAAACACCACATAGTGTCTCATGCAGATGAAGATATGAGAGAGAGAGACAAAGAGAGAGAAAGACAACCACAGGAGATAAGTGCATTTTTGGACCAAACAGTGCATGTTTTACAGATGCCTGGCACAACATGGGCCCCAGATACAATAGCTACAAACTTAAACATCAATAAA
The DNA here is from genome assembly GCA_028566105.1 of Hypoplectrus providencianus. Classification (NCBI taxonomy): domain Eukaryota; kingdom Metazoa; phylum Chordata; class Actinopteri; order Perciformes; family Serranidae; genus Hypoplectrus; species Hypoplectrus providencianus. The sequence goes on from JAOWBC010001714.1 coordinate 14,979,796, forward strand.
TGGTATGTTTACATCAGTCAATTCATATTTTTTGTCCAGCTGATGCACAGGGAAAAGCCTCACTAACTGGTGCTTCTGGAGCATTGTGTCCACAACATTGAAAATTGTAATTCATTTGTAATAAGTACCTGCACCAGTGACATGTATTTGCATTGAAAAAAAAAAAGGAAAAAGACAGAGAGCGAGAGAGAGAGACAAAGAGGGGGGATTTTTATGTATGCTTTCTGAAGCGTAAGCTCAGGTGTGTGCTTAAGGCTTAAGCAGTATCCTCCACACCTCCCACCCACACATTAACCACAGACGGCACTAAGATAACTGGGAAGACGCCAAACAAAACCTCACTTTACTTTACGGGCTGTGCAACCAGACAACTTCCAAGTAATGTTTAACTGCCTCAGATGCTATCATCAGCAGGTTGGGATGAAACGTGGGAGCAGGTCAGGCGGCGCTTTTGGAAGGACAGAGCATGTTATTAGGCGGAACAAGGAAATGCTCCCGTGTTTCTTGAAACGGAGTCAATAAGCAAACTGGATGGATTCACTGAAGCTCACGCTGCACAGAGAGAGCAGTGATTTTTTTCTTATCTCAGACTGACTTCCTATATCACTATTCTATTTGGAGCAGGCAAATACTCCCCCGTTCAGTGCAAATAGCAGCAAAGGGTGGAGCTCATTACCATTACAGATATGATCCTTTATTTTCAAGCTGGGTCGACAGATAAGAAGGCATCCGGAGGAAATCGGTACCCGAACTAAGTTGCTTACAAATCCTTGCTGGGGATTGCGTGTGGGAGTTGCTGTGTGCTAGAGTGTGTTTCTGTATATTACACCTGTTTAACAATAAAAACAACGCGGTGCTGTTCTTTGATGTCACTTCAGTATTTTCAGGTCAGGGAGCTTTGGGCCTCAGGCTCTGGCTGTTGATATGAAAGCACTTCACTGACATCATAGATCTGTGTGCATTGCAGTGGTATATTTAGGTACTGCTTCGCTTTTAAGGGCAACCTCTGTGTAGTTTCTGCTCTTTTTTTTTTATCCTGTTTTCCCCTAGCCAATCTTGACAACATGTCCAAATTGGGCAGTGATTCTTGTAGAGCAACATAAAACAAACAATCTTATCTCCACACTCTGGCCAAGCCCTATTGTTTTATGGAGTCAGGAAAAGACGTCAGCTTGCAAAAATAGACAAAGCATTTTAGGATTACAGGATATGACATTACACGGAAAACAAAACAGGGCCTGCTGAGCATGACTGAAACATTTTAGTCACATTAACCTGAGTAAACAAAACCAGTTCAATCCACTGGGAGGTGGCAATATTAATTTCGCAGCCACTGGTACTTAGCAAAAAAGCAAAAAAGGTGAAGCAGATGTGAGACTTAGGTTCATATCCCACTGTGTTTACTTATTTACGTTCCATCGCCCCCCCCACCCCACTGTGTATTTTAAGTGTTGGTGTATGTCTGCATTCACGTCTATTACTTTCCTTCATTCCTTTGAGCTATTCAGAACTTGTTCTAAGCTGGATTTTTGCCATATGTGCCTAACAAAGGACATATAATGATAGCATTAGTTCCCATATAGATATAGACAATCATCAACTCAAAAGATATGCCACTCCTGTTGGAATCTATGACCTGTTTCTGGTGTCATGTTCTCAGGAATGTTCCCTCGAGTAAAACTGCTTATCCGTCTCCTTAGAGATGAGAGCTAAAAACAGTACAATCAAGAATCTGTCGCGACAAGTCCCAAAGGTGACGGTATGTTATAAATAAGCCACAGCTCATACTGTTCCATGTTTTGGGCTGTTTCAGGGGAAGAAAGGGTTAAAAGGGTGTCTGAATGCGGTTGCCCTGAGCAGTCTACAGGCATCCCAAGTACTCACTGCTGAGAGGAAAAAATATTTAAATCTAAAAAGAGTGGTGAAGATTTGAGAGCCTCTCTTGCCGTTCCACTGACTACTCTACACACTACAGTTATTAATGCAGCATGATTGCTTTAAAAAAAAAAAAAAAAAAAAAAAAAAAAAAGCTGCAGCATTTCAAGATCCAGGCAGAAATCACAGCGGGATGAAACACAGGGAAGACAGACAACAAACAGACCTCCTGAGTGGCAAATCAGTGCACAGAAACAGGGCTCAACACAACACATTAGCCTGACATCAACCCCTGACACTCCCATCTGTAGCCACATGTCAACATGCAATCTGCCCTAACGCGGACCAGTCAGTGAAAATGGTATGCAGGCTCCCAGTGGGAACAAGGGAAGTCAGTGATTTGAGCCCACAACTCTGTACATCCTCCTCACAATAAACACTGCAGCCTCTAAGTGGCCCACCAGAGACCACCAGAGTGTGTGTGTGAGTGAGTGGGCAGACAGGACATGGGTCATGGTCACACATGAAAGACCCCCCGTAAATGTGGCCGTGTGTGAGGAAGAGAGAAGGAGGAAAGGAGGGAGAGGGGTATGGCCGTAGATATGGGAAGAGGAATAAGAACAGACACTAAGGTGGCTGTAATGTACATTCCTCCTCTGGGAAATGACTGTATGTGTTGAGTTTGAGGCAAACCCAGCCAGCGTCACATCTGGACAACTGCCATTGAGATGCATCTGAACTGGTGCAGCTGGATCAGCTTCCCCTAAGGCCCTGGCACTGAAATCCTCCCATGATTACAGCCTCACTTGTTTGCTAGATAAACTTCAAGACAGTCGTGGCTGCTACTTGTCCTCATCGCAACCTCAATCACTGTTACAGACAATGGGTAAAGCATTCTGGGTCTATAGCAGCTTCATCCAAGCATGGAGCAGCTGCTGCGGCTATGAGTGTGAAAAGCAGCCAGGGGCACGAAGAGAGCCAATCAGACCGGACCCAAACACTGCAAAGCATTGTAGCTGAAGGAAGGCTATGCTCTTTCACTTGAATATGAATGACTGAGCTGCACAAGACTGAGGATTTTAGGTTCTGGCATAATGTCCATGGCTCTCTCTCTACAATGCGTACTACAAGCTGTCCAAGTGGACATTGTACCTCAAAACATTCAAAGGTTGCCTGAGATGCCACTGGCCACATATTAAGCGCATTGTAAATGCAAATCCATTTTCGACTGCTTTGAATGACTGCCTAGTCATCTTCATAGTCTGTGTTTAGCGTTCAAATCACAGTTGGATACAGCTGATTTGCCAGAGCCAAACAACTTTAACAAGGGTGTGAGGTATGTACCCAAGGCAAGGAGCCAAACAGCCACCAAGACTTTCGCTATGGCTGCGGGCAATTTTGTCTATGTTTGACAGTAACGGGAGTTTCCAAGATTGAAACAAATGTGAGCGCAAATAGTATCTCAGGACAAATTTGACACAGACCAGATATAAACTGAAGTGAGTCAAACAGAATCTAGACACATCATGGAAATATTCAGGTCTGAATTGAAAGAAAAAGTAAAAAAAGAAAAAAGACTGGTCTGACATGTAATAATGCTGGTGGACTAAGCGGCCTGGGAAACCAGACCGACTCCTGCGCCATTGTCTTTACTAGCTCTGTTTCCTTAGTTTCCTGTTTACACATCCCCTCCCTGCTCACTCACATTCTTTGTTGGGGGGTGTAATGCTCAAACAGGTTCATTTTAGTGTCTTTACCTTCAGTACAGACGGATCACAGAGCAGGTTTTATTTACTGGGTTGCTAGGATGACTGGGATATTATTTTTCCCAAAATGTACGTGAGGTGTCTGCTATGTGTATGACGGAGTCTACAGGGGGATTTTTGTGTATCAGATGCAGTGGCCGACTCACTCTGAGGGCATGTATGACCACATCCTGGGCCTCCAGCTCTCCCTCCAGGACACTGAGGAGAGTCAACAGCTCTGCTCTGCTTAGAGCCTCCACATTCATCTTCTCATCCTGAGGACACAAAGGGCAGAGTTAGAGAAAGAAGTTCTTAGTGGTTATATAAATAAAGTGTATTATAATTAGGGTTGTAAATCACAAGTTTGTCACAATTCAATATTAGATAAATTATTCAGACAAAGACCGGATATTTGGGAAGTCTGGGGCCTCAGACAATGTCATATTCCCAATTAACAAAATCAGTTTTACGATTATATAAATATTATTTGAAATGTTGTTACTTAGCTCTTCCATTTACTGTATTAATACCATCTATTCATTTTTATAACAAGAATCAATAAAAACTTTGAATTTTAAAAAATAAGGCGGACCGTAAAGATTATGATGTGTTTTATTATTTTCGCTTTTAATCTATTATTTTGTAATCAGTGATAAGTGAATTGGCACATGGACAAACATATACACCTTCATACCCCAAAGTATTGTTTTGTTTTGTTTTTTACATAAAAGAAGAAAATTTACCTAAAATCACTTTGAGAATGCTCTAGAAAAACATGAAATGGATCTTTTTGTTATAAATTTATTTATGTGGAGCCTTTTGTTTGTGAGTGGCAAAGAGCTGCCATAGGATGGGACTTGGGGTCCCATCTGTGGCCTCACTGGCTTGTGCTTAGGGTTATAAACAGGAAGTCATTAGCATATATGCATGTTAAGTTGCTTCGGGAACTGAGGACAGTTGTCTTTTCTGTTTGGTCCCCACAGTGCAAATTCAGGCTTGTCAGGCGAATATGATATTTTAAACAATTTATTTGAATAACATTTTTAAAGCATTTGCCATCCTGCTCTCCATCCACAGAATACAGTATGAGCAACGTCCAGTCATTGTCACAGTGTCCAGACATAACACACCTCACGCAGCTGACATCATCCTTTAGATTAAGAGTAAGAGGTAACCCAGTTGACTTCATCTTGGTTGGTTTCAGGCTATTATCAGGGCATTATAATGGTGCAGCTGCTCCTCAGCCTGTTAATCATGTGTTTGACAAGGTAGGCGCAAGCTGGGAGGTCAGATAACAGCAGCTGTAATGATCGCCCTGTCTCTGACACCTCACATTGTCTCTCTCAGACTCCATGAATAAATAAACTACTTTATTTTATATGCAGCAAGTATATACTGCATTGACAGTGTGGCGACACATTTATTTTGGAATTTCAGAAGTCAGCAATACTGTGTTTAGTTGGCTATTTAAAAAAAAAATTCTATTTTGTATTTTTATAATTGGTTGGTAATTCAGTTAAATATATTCATAACGCATAATAATGTATAATATTATTAGGTAATATTATTGTTGTAGGAAAGGATAGTCATATCGGTGCAAGATCAGCATAGCATTAACATAAAGAAAGTCTGTTTTTATTCCAGCTCAAACATTCACTGTGTTAGTTGTCAGTAATAAGTGAGTTTTTCCCCTCTCAAATCAGTATAGGATGCAAAAATCCAGTATAGTTTAGCTCTAGTAAGGTGTTTTTGTAGCTTTTTGGGCTTCTAAAAAAAAAGATCCGATAGAGGGTTGTTTCTGCTCAAACCATTCAGTGACATTCATGCATGGAACCTGCTTTTTAATGTTTTTAATCCCTTTTTTTTTCTTTATTAAAAGCAAAGGTAACTTTCCTCATCTTCACTTCAAACTTTTACTTTCCTCCTCACTGGCGGCAAAGGTTGATTTTCAAGTACCACTGTTTACTTTCTTACAGCAGTGCCCAAATTCCTTGCTGCATTCTGTGGCTCTCCAGACATTGACAGCAAAGCAAAGCCACAAACAGCAACACACGCAGATGTAATATAGCTTAAATATTAGTGTGTATTTGAGCCCTTGGCTGTCAATGTAGGCAAAAACTCTCTGTGTCACCCGATATCTGCAAATCAACTTCCATGGAAAATCCTTCCAACATTCCAGGGATGCCCACACCATGGGAAGCATCACTCAAGAGTAAATCCCTGAATCCCACTCTGTAGCCTGCATGGTTTCAAGTGCCCCTTTGCAGTTTGGCTTTGTGATAAAATCATAACCAGCCAGTGTAAACATCTCACAGTGCTGTCATTGGGCAAGACAGCAAAATGATGATCAAGCATCAAGCAACTAATTTGACTATACATGTGAAAAATGCCACCATGCTTGTATGCATTCAGACACTTCATGGTATTCTGCACCTCTTTTCTTCCCGGGCATCTGCTTTAGATGGAGAACAGGTTGGTTTAAACTAAAGTCATCTCAGCAGAGTAACCAGGAAGGAGCTGTGATGTGCTGTGACTGCTCAGTGTGCTTAAAGCAATCATGATGGCAGCGTTTCTCGGGATCCACCTGCCGTCCTGGGCCTTTGTCTGACAGAAGGGTCATTCATTTCCGTGTTGGCAGCATTCACTTCAATTGCCAAGTGTCACAGACAATAAAAAAACAACGAATTAGCTATTTCCTTCATAGTCTGCCTGGTGATAATGGTAAAATCAATGCTGCATCAATATCACACCCATTAGCCTGAACATGAACACAGCATAGGACCCCTGGTTCTCAGCGATTGTTACTCGTATGTACTATCTTCCTAAATATGATTTTAGCATGTTAATTTAGCAGAAAGTCTCCTCCTGTTTGCGGCTGTAAAGTTTCACTTAAGCTAACCAGACATGGCAAAGCTGCCCCAGACAGAAGGAGCAACCATCAGGTTGGGTCAGCAACCCTCTCTATGGACTTTTGCATGTTGCTTTCTTGTTCAATAGCCTCACCAAACTGGAGGGGTAATTTCTGAAAGCCGTATAGGAAATATTCCCAAAAACCTTTCGTGTAAACATACCTTCATGCGCTCTGTTTTGGCCGCATTAATTGTTCTCCAAATCCAAGAAGGAGGCTCACAACAGCATGAATCAAAGCACTCCACTGTCACAGGCGCTCTTGCTCTGAGTCGAGTGCGAACAACAGACGTTCAGTGACGAGGCCGCCAGCCAATCAAACGGGCGTAGTGTAACAAGCTGGCCAATGGCTGGCAGGATTTTCGCTAGGGGCGGAGACGAGGGCGTTCCTGTGTCTGTGGGATAAACCTCTTTGTTTCGGACGTCCAGTGTTGATTTCTGCCCATTTCTGTGTCCAAGCGTTAATTATTTTTTTATATGCATGCAGATATGGCCTAATGATGGTACAGTGTATGTGCATGTTTACGAGTTATAATGGTAGTTTTCTAAGTTTTAGAGGGAATGAGTGCACCCTGACTCGAGATTTTGTCATATAGGAACAGCCTTTGAATATAAATTCGATTAAAAATGATAAACTACATACCTGCAAAGACAATTTTAAACTTACCACAAGCATTGAGAGAGCAGGTTCATTTTCAAAATTGCCTTAAAATTGACGCCTAGTGGGGGAGTGGTTTAGCGTCACCTCATTATTGTGCTTCAACGCCCCGTCATGGCCAAATAATAGCATTGCAACCTAATGTGGCCTAATGGCTGTTTATCCTGTCTTTCATAAGGCTGAAGGCAAGTCAGACATGATTTACAAGATTTCAGATTACAGTTAAGAAGAAATTTAAATAACAAGGCATGGTTTTATAGGCCAAGGAACAATCAATCAATCTATTTTAGTGCACAATGCTCTCCCTTTATTAAAGTATGGATGTACAAATTGCATCTTAGTGTAGCCTAAGCTTCTTGATTCATGTCTATTACTGCTCCAGGAATGTTACAAACCTGCAACATTATAGATTATGATTTAAAACAGTAAAGCAGGAAGTGCTTCTTTTGTCAAACAATATAGACAGTGGAGGGTCAAAGTGAAATTATAGCCCCTTGAAGCAAAGCCATAACATTTAAAGTAGGCCAGTTATTCAGTGAAATAGAATAGAAAATTGTTTGGTATTGAATCATCAAATCTTCACATCTATCCTTTTTTCAAACCTGAACAGAACAGAACAGAACAGAAACCTGATAGACGAGATGTTTTTGTTAAGCATCTGCGTCACATTGTGCACAGTCATTGTAGCAGAAAGACAAAGATATCCAGAACAGTGTTTTCACACGGGACAAGCCTGTATGTCATACTTACCTCTGTACACACCAGACTGTTGATAATTCCTAATTCCTATTCAGCATGCTCAAAATACAGTACTTTGGGGCACTGATGTAGATTTGCATGAGCCAATCAAAGTTCATCCTCATATATCAGAATAACTCTTATATTTTAATGATGCTCATCACTGTAACACCACCACTAAAACTTTTTATGTGCCACTACAGTTTTTTTTTCTCAGTCATCAAATGTGATCATGTGAGTTTATGATTATGTTAATATCACTGGTTTCTTATTTTTCCCAGTACAACTTATATGACAGCACAATTGGAAAGTATCCAGATTGTTTAAGTCCAATTTGCCATATGACAATGTAAAAAAACTGCAGCGATATTAATATTCATACATTTGAAACATACAAAAGTAAAATAATGATGTAATCATGTAAGTTTCAGAAGTAAAAGCACTCACACAGAGGAAAACTAATAATAATTCTGATTATTATAATTATATTATTATAAATGCATTTTCAAAATGAGTTTGTAAGTGTAAGTAAGAATTAAAATGCAGTGGCTTAAGGTGCACCTTTTTATTTAGTGGCTTATTTCAAGTGTTATGTTGCATATATATTTAAAATTATTATTGTTGCATGAAAAAATCAAAAACAAAAAAAAAGGTGTCAAATAATCATAGTGGAGGAAAAAGTAACCACAATATTTACCTCTTAAATGTACAGTAGTAGAAGTTTAAAGTAAAATTAAAACAAAAACTCAAAAACAAATACCTAAGATTACGAGTCAATGCAATCAAATTACTTTCTACAACTGCCATTACATTAAGGACAACCAGTTTGTTTAAGATTACAGATTACACATTTAGAATTAGTTTAGGAATGTCACAACTTGAGTGAAAAAGTGAGAAAACACTGACCAAATGTGAATATTTGTATTAGATAGGTGAGAAACAAAATCACAGATGACATGCAAGAGTATTAGGAATGTAAGATTTGCCACTAAAGGCCCCGGTAAGAGCATGGCTCTTTATCTACTGTAGGCCTGTTCATGTTGTTTCCTGTCACCTGGCCCACTTAGGTGCACTTTGTGATAAGTGCCCTGCTCCACCCTCTCAACCTGTAAAATGAAGTGCAAAGACCACAGCCAGCCATAAACATAAAAATCCATAGGAACAATTTATTTAATTGTATAATAAATGAGCATATTTAGATTTTCTGCACTGAATCTTTGCAAACTTATACTCATTGTGAACCATACATTAGCAAAAAAAAGAAACGTAAAAGCAACAAATTGACTTGCGCAGGGTGTAAAAATTTATTGCAACATAACTGTTGCATGTGGTGTGGTATTCTTTAGAACAGTGATTTCACACATTTGCAGTTTTTAGTATATTAAAAATATCAAAGAGATTACAAAAATATAAATCAGTAAAAGTCAAAGGGAAAAGGAAAAATATCAGTAAATCAGAGTGATAATTAAGCATGCTGTTGTTTATATAGTAGAGCCAAGCTTTTTGTTTGTGTGTTGTTTGTTAGCACACTTTCCTTGTTGCAATTGTGTACTACAGATAGATGCTATTTGATTATTTATGGATATATTATCTTTTTTAAATTCTGTCCTAATCAGCAACAGTTGGTCTTGGCTGCAGCTTCAGTTGGATGGGATTCTTGGGTTGAACAAATCCCTCACTTCCCAGCTCGAGTGGAATCTAGAAAAACACGAAATGTGTCACAAATTAAACTCTACCAAGACTTAAATCTGATTTTACCCAGTTTGTGACCAAGCATAAAAACCTGTCACGGTTTGAAAACCATAAATGCTGTAAATTTTTTCTTACTTCTGTCTCCTTGCATGTGACAAAGCTGAAGTTCTGAAGAATCTCCACCAGTGCCAACTTCATCATCAAGACGGCAAATCGCATGCCAATACAGTTCCTTGGCCCTGCTCCAAAGGGCAGGAAGGTATAAGGGTCAATGTTGTCTTTGTTCTCTTTGCTGAACCTGAAAAAACACAAACAAACAAATGTGTTAAATCAATACCTGAAATAAAAAAAAAAAAAAGATAAAAACTTAACTTTGGCATGCCATTATTTCAATTCGGTACCTTTCTGGTTTGAAGGCCTCAGGCTCAGGCCACAGAGCAGGGTCATGTTGGAGAGTGTACACTGGCACCATCACCACAGTTCCTTTGGGGATGGTCACACCATTGATGTCCACAGAAGACTTTGCCACTCTCTCTAATCGAGAAGCGACCGGGTATAGCCTCATCGCCTCATTCAGCACATTGTCCAGGTACTCCATCTGCATCAGGGCTTCAAAGGTTGGCTGACACTGGATTATTAAGTAAATATTAGTTGGAAGCATGGAGTGAGTTGCTGATGAAATCAAAAGTTTATTACAGAAAAAAAAAAATACTCAACCAACCTTTTCTGGACAGATTTCATCAATCTCCTCTTGTAGAATCTTCTGGATGTCAGGGTTGGTTGCCAGGCAGTAGGCTACAAATCCCAGTGTGGTGCTACTAGTTTCATAGCCAGCAAAGATGAATATCATGGCCTGAGAGAGGATCTCATGATCAGTCAGTCCTGTAATACAAACACAAGTTAAAAATATATTCACTGACATGATAACAGTCGATGTTACAACTGATGATTTCAAAGAAAACCGTGAGCTTTAAAAACTCTGTATGGTTCCTATCTTTACCTTTCTGTGTGTTATTATCCTCTTTGCTTTTCTCTGAAATCTGAGCGTCCACCATCAGCTGCATGAAGTCAACTCGGCTCTGCAAGGCAAACAAAAGTAGAAATCCTATTTGGAATATCCAGTTTGCGCTCGTGGAAAGGTTATGAACACAGACTGTTATAATACTTTAACCAACATTTAATCCATTGTAGCTATACAATCGGTACATATTACCTTGTGTTCATTCTTATTCCGATCTGATTTGATTGTCTGCAGAAAGGCGAAGAAAAATTTCATCACATCAGCAGGGAACACTGTCAAATCCATCTTGTCAAAAATCGGCCCCAAGAATGGAAACAAAACTGAAATGAACAAGATAAAAAAAAGTGGGAGAAATTTAGTTGTGGAGGAAGTATTCAGATCCCTTTCTTAAGTAAATATACTAATACCACACTGCAGAATTACGTTACTATGATAAAAGTCCTGCATCAAAAACTTATAAAGGTACAAAAGTACCAACAAAATATATTATTATTTTTTATACATATATTTATATCAGCATTTTTCCTCAAGGATTGAGGACAGAAGACCTTTACACGAATATTCATATTCATTTTAAGCTGAATAAAGGTGGTAGCTAAATGTAGTGGAGTAACAGTACAACAACTGCCTTTTAAATGTCGTGGATTAGAAGTATAATGCAATATTTGTTTGATATTCTCAAATAGAGTAGAACATTTTATTAAAATTTGTACTTAGGTACTTTACTTGAGTAACTGTATTTCATTCATTACATTCCCACACTGGACAAGATAAATATTTTCGTGAGACATTATGGTCATACCCACTAACACAAGCAGGGGGCTGAAGAAGCTGAACTTGACCATTTTTTTAATGTTTGTCACAAAAGGATCAGAGGGATGGTTGATGGAGTCAATGTCCACACTGAAGGCCGTGCTCGTCACAACATCCATACTGTAAGGTCCAAACACACTGCAATAAACGCAGACACGGGGCTTAGCAAGAAAAAAGGCAAACCATAAAGAAATACTGAATAATATTGATGAAAGAGTCTGTGTCTTAATCTCCAAACGTTACTCACTCTTTGACATCAATGACTTCATCCGCCTCGACTTTCTTATTGAGGCACTTGATCAGATTATTTGAGTGTTGCAACATTATTGTGTACATCTGCCCAAGAGGAAAAATAAGAAACAAGGAATTATTACAGCTCATGATCATCACAGCAGGATGGTTAATCATTATCTGTTTTGGTGCACATGAGAATAATGTACGAAATAAGTGAAAAAAGAGCTGCAGTGGGCTTTTTAAACCTCTTTCAGGCGTCCACTGGTGAATGACGGAGAGAGGACACTGCGAATCCTCTTCCATTCATCATCTTCTACAATGGATACAGCATCACGTAAGGGTCCATTGAGGCCAAAATCCTAAACCCCCAAAACAAACACACACACACACACACATAAAAAGAGAGAACACCTTCTTTACTTTGTGTTCTTGAAGTCATACTGGTGTATTTACTTGGAAAACAGCCACTACAGTGTCATTTTTACCCGTCTGTTGGTGAAGACAGAATAACACTCCTTAACCAGGATTGTTTTGATCATAGATGTGTCCATTATAGCCAGCACAGGCAGCCTGCCGTCGTACAACCTTGAATTACAATAGCAGATATTTTTGCAAGTCAGTTACAGCTTGGAGCTTTACCTGAGACATGTATGGCAGCGTATTGTCTTACACACACTTACCCCCATATCCTTCCATATTTCTGAAAGCATTCTGTGTCAACAATGTGAATGCCCTAAGGTATGAAATGAGAGAGGAGTGAAGCCAAAACCATTATCAGCAGAATATCAGCTTAATCAGTGACTCATTTTTTAATGCATCTTACCTTTCTGTACTCCAAAAATGTCCCAATGAAGGGTAAGGGTTTGGGACCATCAACGCCTATTTTCTTGAAAAAGCCATATGGAGCGTATCCATATCTGAGGGTTAAAAGAAGAAGTAGAATACTATAACCAAATTCGTTTGTGATACCTTACATTACATCAGGTGCCCAATGTTCATACTTAATAATCAAAAATTATACGTTATACTTTCTATACACAAATATGTTACATGTAAAAGACACGGTCGTTATTATTATCTTCCATGTGATCTTCTTCCATCCAGCTGCCACCTGTGTTTTTTCTTTCTTTCTTTTTTGTTAATTAATTAAATCAAAATGAAGAGGTATTGTGTCAAAAGTACATATGCAGGCCGGCCCCACTCAGACTTTAATATATATTCAAAATATATTATAAGCTTATTTGTATTGATGCAATTATGAAAGCAGAATTTATATTTTGCAAAAATAGAGCTCAAATTTACAATCTAATATACTGCTATGAGTTTTAATATATAAAAAAAGTTTTTGCTACATGTAGTGCATTGAGTAAATATACAAGGAGTGATGTTACATTCCACACTAGGTAATAAACAACATCTTCACTACATTGGATCCTGGAAAGCATTATCAGAAGCCCATATCCGTGCATATTTTCACACCCCAGAAACCCATAGATTACACAATTTCCTGGAATTAGGTATATTGCCAATTCTGACAGATATTTTACAGCCCGTATGTCATTTGACCACAGTGAACTTCTTCTTTCGCACATGTGGTCCCAATTTCAATAGGTAATAATCTGAATGCATAGCAGCTTTTTATTTAGGTTTACCTGCAGAGGGTTCGTGTTAAATCTTCTTTTTAATTTTTTACTACGATTTAGTTCATATGATGGCATATTAACTTATTGATCTAATCGCTGATTTATTCATTTTGATTTTGGCAGCTTCCGGTTTCCGTACTGAGTGGTGCAGCTCAACCAGGCAGTGATTTTACATTAAACTACGCAATAAAGCTAAACTATTGTTTAAAAAAATACTCACGCAGCCTCCATCGAGAAAATAATATAACAAACAACAACATAAGTAAGTAATTCCGCTTTTTTTGTGGAATTCGTTCGATTTGAACTTTTGCCTCTAAGCATTTTAAAGGAAAATAAACCAAACCACACACTTACATTGCGATTAGAGTGATGACAAACACTATTAAAGTCCAAGTCTCGATGGAAAAGTCCGGGAAGAATCCCATCTTAGATCCTGGGCTCACCTCTGTCGACTGGAGTCTGACTCCTCACCAGGAAAGTAAAGAGTTCAAACAGCGTTAAAGGGGCGGGGCGTCTCCCTGTTTGCTTCTTGCCAAACAGAGTTACATAATAGAATCATTGGTCTTCAACTCTGAATGTTGTGACCATTTACCTACTTAGTTACCTTCATTACATCAACCCTTTCATCACATCTCACCATTTTTCAGTTGTTACTCTAAAGGATTTAAATAATCCAAACAGAGTAATTTCCTTAGGGTGATATGATTGTTGCCTTGCAATATTAATGTTATTTGTAATTATTTTAAATACATAACGAATTATTCTGACTTTTTTTTTTTTTTTTAAGCCCAATTATGTTGACTAACAGTAAAAGATCTCTTCAAACCAGTGGATTGTGGCAAGCTGCTGTGGGATAAACTGCAGAATCAGTGTTGGGTTCAACTTTGACTGGATATAATTCTTTCATTACCTCTTTTCAGAAACAAGAGGAAATTTGATTCCAGTCAAAGAGCTACAGCTGGCTGTTCAGGTTTTCCAAACAAGGACAGCACTATACTGCAAGAAGTTGAGTCAAAATAAATGATGGTGGTGGTGAAAGACAGTGACACATGGAATGCCTGAAAACTCACCATTAGAATTACGGGTGCCATCCAATAATTACATAATACATTATCTTATCTAGGCGGGACTGAGCTATCTTGGCTCTGTAGGTAATAGAGCAACAATCAGGGGATAATAAATCCTGACCTTTAATCAACCACATCGTGGTGTCATTGATGCTGTCAGTTTAAGCGTACAAAGTTGACATGTTCAAAGTTGTGTATAAAATTAAATAAAATAGAATATTCTCCTGTAGATCTAACAGAAATACATTTGCAAACTCTGGAAATGTAACTATCATAGTTAAATGCATTATATGTGTATAGAGCTCTAAAAGGTACTGAGAGATGCTTTACGTAAAGAAAAACAACAGTAGAAACATTAACAATAGGAACAATCTTTAATAACATGTGGATATATGTTAAATCTGTTGAGCCTGGTGCTTTGAATGCGTGAGAGTGAAGAGGTTGCTGTCAGCAGATCTCAGGCTGCTGTCTGTGCAAGAGGCCCATAAGATAGGACGAGGCTAAGTTGTAAGCGATTTTGTAGGTGATAAGGAGAATTTTGAACCGGATTCTTTGTTGAATGGGGAGCCAGCGGAGATTTTTGGTTGATCTCTGGGTTTTAGATGTGTTGCAGCAGTCAAATGGTGGTGTGATGAAGGCGTGGAAGAGTGTTTACACAGCTGAGAACGATGGGGTGGGGCAAATAAGGGCATTATTTTTGCAACGAAAGTTTTGAGTGTGATTAATATTTTGTTTGAAGGGTTGCGTTTGTTTGAAGATTACACTATGGTTACAGATGTGTGTGGACGCAGTAACACTGGAGCTGTGGATGGAAAAGGGAAAAGTGGTAGCGGATTTTTATGTCCGTGTGCTCAGACTGATGATGAAGTCTGAGCGCAGCGCAGGTGTAAATGGGGAATAATGTGCAAATATATCAAACACGCTACAGATTGATGTCAAATTTCTCTAGAGTCCAAAGTTAACATTTCTGACAGTTGTTTTAAGTTGCTCCTGGGTACTCTGCCACACAGTATTCAATGACACGCCTTAATATAGTTCAGCAGTCAGTGTGGGTTGAAGGAGTGGTTATTAGACACTATGCTGTTCCATAAATTTTGCTATTCTGAGGGGAGGGGACATTAAGAGCTTGCTAGAATCAAAGACTTCATATGGCAGCAGTGACAGATTTGGTTTAGTAGAGATGGGTTTAATAGCCATAACAATAGCAATGGAGGTCATGGTTATGGTGTATAACATAACTAGGGGGTATTTTAGAGATGAAGAGGAGGGGTCCAAGTACTGAACCCTGGGAGACACCTTGAGAAACTGGTGCTGTGTTTGATATAACTTTATTTATGCTGATGAACTAATGATGGTCAGAAAGTTGATTGGAGTCCAGGTGGGTTTCATGTTGGGAGGCTGCAGTGAGTTCCAGTATCCAGTAGCTCAACAGTTGTGCTGAGAGCACCCCCTGGTGGATATTTTAGTTATCTAGTGACCTGTGGATTAGAATCATCTGCTGTAGCATGTATATGAATAATACACAGACTACACAGAGCCGAACTGGTAAAGCAGGCTCAGATCAATGACATCAAAAAAAGAGATGCTAATATTCTGAGTATCTGAAGCTCGTGAGTCTCTACAGCTACAAAAAATATTTACACAGGTGAAAATGATATTTCTGTAAGCAAAACGTTTTCACACATTAACAA
>JAOWBC010001714.1:15012647-15024973 GCA_028566105.1 Hypoplectrus providencianus
AAGAAAGAAAGAAAGAAAGAAAGAAAGTGACACATTATTTAATATTATGCGTCTTAGCTCGCACACTGACTCAATACAGTTAAGGAGACAGCATGGGTTTTGGCTTTTGAGTCCAGTGTTATTATGGACCACACATTATGAATATTTGGATTGCCGGTCTTAAAGCACATATCAATCACACTTTGCAAAGTTGCTCCTTATATTTATAAGATTTGCCATCTTGTACATCCTCTTCATTTGTGTTTGTGAGTGGAAGCCAAAGAGAAATGAAGTGCTGTATGTAAATCTGTACTTTGAGTGTGATTGCTATGTGCTTTAATGCAGGTTGCTGTGTTGTATTCCTGGTCCTGCCTCACATCTAAATGATTAATACACTGATGGATGTCTAGAGAGCAACAAGGTGATGGCTACTACATCTTAATCAGACAACATGTGAAAAAAATGCGCGCGCACACACACACAGGCACGCACACACACATAGACACGCACACGGAGAGACAACTCATACAAACAGACACAAACAGACATCACCTTTCAAGTTCATTAACGTGAGGAGGACTGAGACAATGATGTGACGAGCCATTGCTTCTGCATTTTCAGTTCTGCTCAATTTCATCTGCCGTTTCATTACTTGTCATCTCCCCCTTGTTTTTCCACCTCAGTCTCTCTGCCTCTCTCTTTACTTTCCCTCTATGTCTCTCCGAATTTTGGAGGAGTGAGTAGGATGTGTCAGCAGCCCTAACTTGTCAGTGTACTGTGCTGGCAAAGACCTGAAAAGACAATTGGTGAATAGTTGGTAGAGTTATTAAGAATAAGGCTTTGTCTGTGTGTGTGAGAGAGTGTGTGTTAATTATCCTGGAGAAAAGCCATTATTTCTAGGTGTATTGTATAGGTTTTATTCACTCTGAATGATTCAAAGGGATATATGTCTACAAGTGCCATATCTGAATAGAAATGTTCCCCTGTTATGTTGACAAAAGGGTCTTTTAAATCACTTGTCATCTTTTAGAATTAGAATAAGCAGCTTACCGGAAAGATTTGACAGCAATGATACAGTAATACAAGTTTACACCTACAGTTTGCTTTGATCAGCTACATTAAATCAGGAAGATGCTAGTTTTACTGCATACAAACTATAAAAATTGAATTCCTTATTGATTAACATTTGAGACACTGTGGCAGTTTTTGTTATTTATCTGTCAATCAGCAGCAGAAACATCTGATTGGTAATCAGTTGCGCTAACGTACAGATGACAGGAGTGAATCATTATTCCATCTCGGCACTGATTTAATGGGACTGTACCTGTTCATAACAGCTGGCAGCTTTTGATTTTCAGTGTGAGGAAGACAGCGCTGAGGGTGAAAATCAAGCATGCTGCCGTTCGAGAAAGACTCCTCCTGTGCAGCCAACTTCTGTCAATCCAGTGAGGGGAATAAATCAAAGGCGTTTCTAAATTTAGCTCTGACATAGAATTAGTGAGACGTTCTGTAGTAGAAAGCAATGGACTGGTGGTTACTAAGCAACTGGTGCTAGGCAACCTTGTTGGTAAGCATCGATTGTGCTTTAGGGGAAGTTGGGGGCTGATTGAGGGTGGGGTGTCTTCAAAAGCTTAAAAGATCTCTCGCTGCTTTGAATAATCTGGGTGTTTGCAGTTGCTTTTTAGGAACAATTTGGTGAGAACCTAAGAGCTGCTTTCCTTGATGATCTGTTCGGACATTGTGTCACTGACGGAAAGTAACTTGTGTCTCCTCGAAGACAGCAGAATAATAACTGACTTGCCATGTTCTGACCAAATGATTGCCTTGAGTTATTGCATTTGTCATAATTTGCTGCAGAACTGGTAATGTCATGAGTTACCAACCTACTTCTTAAGTGTAGATACCCTGCATACTAATGAAACCGTAAACCCAAGATGTGGAACTGATAGTCTGCAGTGCATGTAAACGTGTTGGAATAAGACGTGTGTATCCCTGGAGAAGCCAATCAAACCATTGATTTGGGTGAGTTGTGACAATGACTGATGAGAAAGACAGTGAGTGGGCCCATCTCTCTCTAAGATTAGAGCTTGGATCTTTCTTGTTATAGAATAGGCTTGTTGCTCAAAAATATTGATTTTGCTGCCAGAGACTCTAAGAATAACAAATGTGAAATCTTAAATTGAGTGTTTTTTTTTCTTCTGTTAGCAGGGAAACTAGAAAAAACAATCAGGGCCTTTTTATAGATGTGAAAATCTACTACCCGACCATAGGATCATGTTTTAGAGTTGTGCAGTATGGAATGGTGCCAACGAAAGTCAGAAATGGTTCAAGAACATTATTGCTACATTCATGAATAATACAGAGCATTAGCAAGAAGACATGACAGACCAATTTTATTCCCATTAAAAATTCACATGTCTGTGAGAAGGTCATATGTATGTTGGGACATAATGCTATTTGAGACTGACACTGTGGCCCGCTGAAGCTGTGCAACAGGAACCGGGAGAGTCTCTGGAATCTCAGAAAGATTGAATTGTATCAGGTTAATACACATGTGAACGCATGGTCACACTCCGCATTATATTCTGCAAAAGGAAAACACGAACACAGCATGCCATGAGAGCAAATATGTACTTTGGCTTCCAGGAGATACATTTATTACCATTCAAATATCAGTTGCTGTTTAGGATGGATTGTATATAAATAATGGAGGTAATTACTGTGACTTCACCCAGTGGTTTGTGGACTGCACATTTCAAGCATTGAGTTTGGAGATACAGCTGTTGCTGCCTTGCTTTACACCCATCGCCATCTTTGTTTTTGAACACGGACCTTATTTGGACTTGGGAGGTGCAAGAATTGGTGTATCTTTAAAAAAAAAACACAAAAAAAACCTCAAACAAAAACGAAAAAACAAAAGCGAACCTTTTCTGAGATAATAAATCATGTGAGAAATCTCATTTTGTCTTTATATTGACTGTAGTTCTTTTGCAACCGCTGTTGGCGACGCCTGCTGGAATTATGAACGATTGCAGGTTTAAGGCACTTACACGTTTGCTTCAGTGCTCAGATCTGGAGGCTGCCGCCTGATAGGAAATGTGCCTTTGTATGACCTCCAAATGGATGACTGCTGCCAACACAAGAGGCCAGCAGCACACCACCTGGATGCCACCTGTTATTCTGTAAGTGGTTAAATGTGAATGGATGCCCCAGTCCTGCTGTTTGTTAAGTTTGGGATGTCAGCTTTGATCAATATTGTTCTTCATTCATCAGATAGAGGAAAGATAACAGAGAGACAGATGATGTATGGTAGCTGCAGGTCTGACAAGGTTTCTAATGGTCTATTTTAAAAGATAAAGGGAAAAATAAAAAGGAAATGGTCGGAATGTGAAAAAAACAGAAGAGTGAATGGCGTTTGATTTATCAGAAGCCTTCTGCACGCACACACATTCACTCTCAACAATGAATGGTTGCAATTGGGGTGTATGCTGTGTATGTGTGATGCCATGCCCAAGAATAGTTATTACAGCGAGATTAGCCTCTCATCCCCTGTGAAATAGGCTATTTCCAGCGTGGTGGCTGGCACACACATTTCTGATTTAGAAGGTTAAGGTCCTGGCTGCACCTCAACACAGAGGTCACACATCTGTCCTTTTGTTTGAGGTGTGTGTGTAAGATGGGAGGGCAGTGGCCGCTTCTTGTTATGAAGGACCCTGTGTTGGGACCCCTTCTTTTCACTCTGACTTTTTATGGACAAGGTATTAGATTTAATAGGCCATGCAAATTGTTTAGCTACAGCAGCGTAATGTGGCTGTGCAGA
This sequence comes from Hypoplectrus providencianus, assembly GCA_028566105.1. NCBI lineage: Eukaryota > Metazoa > Chordata > Actinopteri > Perciformes > Serranidae > Hypoplectrus > Hypoplectrus providencianus. Next base: position 15,016,447 of record JAOWBC010001714.1, read on the forward strand.
CGGCAGCATCAGGGTGCTGGTGGGTCAGCTGGTCGACTACTTCGTCCTAAACTGAAGTATATAATAAGTTTTGGATGAATTGCAATGATTATGCCCATAATAATAAGCCATTTTCAGCATGTCATCATCTTGATGTTAGCTTAGGTTAATTGGTGACTCCATTGGTTGAATTGGTAAATTTAAAGATGAATATGAATGAATGAATGAATGAATGACTCTTGCAGTGCTGGATGGCGTTGATCTTTGTGAATTTGACTGTTTTTTGGAAATAGGCATTTGCATAGAAAAGGGTTAATTTTGCACCGAATGTAAGCATGTTACCTCTTTTAAATGTGTGCAAATGGCACAAGAGCAACAGCATCCAATTTGCTTGGTAGTACACTTGCAGAGTGCATCTAACATTTCCTGGTACATTGAGTTACAATGTTTACTTTTTCTTATTTCCTAAAGTCATATAATCCTTTGCGAATTCAACGATGTGTTTTGTTAAAACTAATAATGCAAACATGTGCCAGCATGTTACAGCAAACCCCATAGGACTAAAAGCAGCACAATCACACATGTTGCCCGCTCCATAAACACCCAGTCAGCAACAATCCTTTCAAAGCAAACTATAAAAGGTTAGCACACATAAATTCCCTTGAATTAGGATTTAAAACTGCTTTCAATAAGCTCTGCATTGTAGTAAAAGCCTCAACAAATTCTTCTTTATCTGCATCCCTGATCCCTAAGGTCTGATCTTCTCAATACATAAATAGACAGACCATTCTTCAAGTTTTTTTTTTTTAAAGCTTTGTAAGACCAGCTAAAATGTATTACAATTTGCTGGTTCTGTCCTGGTTGGCCTACACATGTGTATGTGTGATAGCCAGTAAAGTTTCTTGGCAAAGTTCTTGGTGTTTATGATGAACATTTCACAAATGCTTTGTAATTGGTGGTCAGAGTGGCATTACCAAATAAAAAATAATGATAATAATGGCACACCTGGGCCCGATCAAGTGTTTTTCCGATGAGCACATCATCCCATGCTGTGTTATTCTCCTCATTTAATGTTGTTGGAAAGTTATTAAAACATCTTCCCCTCTTTTTTGTCAGCCTCGGCAGAGATAATTGAGATAACATATATTTAACAAAAATAACCATTAACAAGAATGAAATGAGAATGTGAAAATAGAGCAAATTAATATATTTTTTAGCCTGAGGGTTTCTATATGACACATTTTATATCCTCTCTGTAAGGACTGCTGTTTATTCAAGTGTTAGAAAAGATTAAAGTGGCTAAATGTCACACAAATGAAAGCTATTTTCATGAATATTATGCATCCTATTCACTCAGGAGGAAAAGGTAAACCTTTATCCAAGCGGCATTAACGTGAATAAAACTTTGAACCACACAGATTCCTCAACATCAAAGCTATTCTGTCTCACTGCATTCAAATGATGACAATACATCTACTTACCATCCCTCAGTGATGCATGTGGTTTATTTCCGCTGTTTTCCATTCAGAGCTGTGCGATTGTGATTCATAAAGCCGCTGTTTGTGTTTTGAAAAAAAAAACCAAAAAAAAACCCATTGTGAAGCCTAACAGAATGCTATCCATCCTCATTAGAGTGATGGGAAGATCACTCATTTTCCTGCCTTAGAAATCTGCAGCACGCTGTTGTTGCATTCTGCCTGTTAAAGCGGTGCCTCATTGCAAAGCACTCACACAATGCACCGAAAATACTCTGTAATCAACCAGCACCTGTTCCGTCTTACTAACCCAATAGAAATTGCTGCTTTTAAAAACCGGACTAATTTTATTTGAATGTACAGAGAGCAAAGATTAGATAATCCTTGTTTATGTTGCGTTTACCCTAGGAGTAGAATTTATGATCCAAGGTACTTGATATTTGAGTGCAGAAAAGCTTACAAATATTTTTACACACCTGGTTACATCCGTACAAGTCACTATCAAGCACATAAAAAAATAAAAATAGCCAACACACACACACACTGTCTTCTATTATCCGTAAATCCAATGGACAAATGAGTTTGGGTGGAGGCAGATCACCATGGCTTTAGCCTGCTATGCAGTCAATGCCAATTGGCCTTGATATCCTGCGTCAGACAGAGACAGATGAGGTAGGATTGTTGGATTACAGCGGTGTATCATATTCGTCCTCATGCACATGCACATGCAAACACATTTACAATGTCATTCCATTGAAGATAAACTGATTTAAAGTGAATGCATGCTGACGTATACACATATCTACCTAATCTAACTCTAAAAGGACATTTGTGCTTTGCCCCTGTGGTGCCCTTGGGGATGTTCTTGCATGAGTGGTCTTCGTCTATAAAATACAAATCTATACATAGCATATAGCTTTGAATTTAACTTGGCTTTTTAAAAATACATTGACCAGATTATCCATCACAACCCTACAATGAGAAATGTGTTGACATGGAAAAACCTGGATTATATATGCATTCCACCACGTGATATCCTTTTTGACTAGATTGCTACCTGAAATGTATCACTCAATATTTAAAGAATGCAGATGATTGATAGGCTCATCAGAAATGATTCTATTTTGATGGTTAATATCTTCATTAATATTCTGTAATGAGTTTTACTTTCAAGCCAGCAATCATTGTGTCAGGGAGGGTGTCACATTTTTTAAATGGTGGCTTTTTCATTTTGGAATGGAGCTCTTCTTGTGCCCTTTAAATCATGTTTAATTATCTTTCTCCTCTAAGTCTAGCAACACACACATGCACAGACAAAGGTTAGATGCATGTATGCATAGAGACACACTGGAGGAAACGAGCTAAATGCCCATCTATTGTATTATGTGAGCTCCTGTCATTGTGGAACATCTCTCAAAGGCTCAGTGTGTAAGAATACAGCAGAATTAACTTTGTTCTTTAACATGCAAGGGAGAATACAAGACAGTGTATCATTAACCTTCATTCTTATGAAAATTAAATCAAAGGGCTTCAACACAAACATGGTCTATTGGATAATTATGTCCCTCAAAGCATCTTTATCACGCTTGACATTGATTAATGTCTCTTATTTGTAAAGTACTGTATTGTGTTGATGCTGCAGTGATAACATTCACATCTTTTTTCCCCTGACAGATTCTGTTTTGTTATTATCAGAAGCTGTGCAGTGTATCCTGAATGGGTTGTACCTGTCTTTTCATGTTTTGTGCAGTGATCACACATCTTTATTGCTTCCACGAGCTGGTATTTCTACCTGAAATTAATCACTGTCAAGAGGTTTTACAAAATACCCAAGGTCAGAAGTCTCAGATCTCTCTTTAGACCTTTTAGCTCCTCGGTTGGGATTCTTGGAAAATGTCCTTTGGCACTTTATTGAAACTGCGTTTTTCTTTTTAAGGAATTAAATATTAAAAAGTATTTCAAATCAAAGTATAACTTTATAGTTTGTGCCACAACCTCGCTCCAAGAAAAACAAAAAGAAAGAGAACACATCATTTATTAAAAGAAAAGTTTAATCTTAGGAATAGAAGCTTAATTACACCCAAGAGACAAATGCGTCCTTAAAACATCAGTAGTGTTTGTGATCCAGTAATACATAAAAGATATATTATGGAAACTTGAAACTAATGGATGGCTTGAGAGAGTTAGACTAATGCCTAGTGCACACCAGAGGATTTTTAATTCTTAACACACATTAATGAAGTTGAGTAGACAGACAATATAACTATTTTCCAAATTTCAATTGAAGGAATAAACACAAATTAGAAGCACAGGACACAGAATACTTAGCTGAACTACACTACAGCACAGATAAACATACAGAGTTGAGATTCCAGGGAAAATTTGGGTGTCACTGAAACTAAAGTGGGACCTGATTAGACGATTGCACAGAAGGATTACATTGTGGCCTGCTTTCTAGCTGAAAATAGGGTCCAGGCTGACTAATCGTGAAGTTTCCCCTTTAAGACACTGAAACCGGCAGGTAACAGATGGGCAGGCATGCAGCCAAAGTGTCCGCACTGCTTTGTGAAGAGTACATAAGACAATCTGACAGGAAACAAGTGGAAATGTGCTGGTGTGTATCTGCAGGTCTGATGAGGAAAGTGGGAGCAGATGTGTAGGTGGGACAGGATGCCTGGGGACCAGGACTGGCAGGAGAGACTGAAGACATCTTTTGGATAGTTAGTGGTTTGTGGAGTGAGGGGAGAGAATGTAGCCTGGGGGAAAGTGAGCAGAGGCTGGAGGCTGGAGGCTGGAGGCAGGGGCAGAGAGCCAGGCCAGGCTAAACAAACAAACAAACAAGTACAGAGACCTTTTGATGCTCATTTCCTCAAACTTGGAACCCTCAGCAGCCCACAATCCCTTTGGTGCTGGTGAGCTGAGTATTTAGACGATAGTTGAAGGCTCTCAAAGTTATCAAATAACTATATAACAATGTCACGCTAATTCTACTTTTTTTCTGTGTTACTTTACTAAAAAAAATATATGTGCTGTTAGTAATAATTTGCATGTAAATAGGCAACAAGGCAGAAGAAATTGGTTTGTAAAGAAAGATGTCTGAATATGTTGTTTATCACAGAGCATTACGAAAAGAAAATGTTCACGCCCACTAGGACAACACATTAGATGGTTCTGTAGATTTAGGCTAGGGTTAGGGCTCCAGCTGTGCAGTCTCATACTGTTTCCAAAAAAACTCTCCAGGACATCACTCTATAAATGTCGAGTCAGGGTTGTGATGTAAGAACTTGAAATATAATGCTGAGGTTTATATTTAATTATTAATTTTTAAAAGGTGTTTTCAACTGGTAACATGTTGACTCAAATGATTTTTATTTATTTTATTTTTTTTTTGCATTTAGCGATCAGCATGTGGTGGGTTTCCTATGTAAAGAAAGTTTTTTTGCTTGTAGTAGAGCTAATTGGATCTACGTCATGTTTTAATCAATGTTAAGGGCGCACTGAGGGCTCTTCATCACATATTCCCTACTAAGAGGCAATCAAGAGCGCACTCTATGATGTTTTCTTCTATATAAGGACACACTTTTCGTCATTTAAGGTCACATTCAAGGTCATCCAAAATAGTAATTCAGCTGCTTTTCTTTTCTGTGCATATGGTCTCCAGGGGGAGGGTAAATGCTATTTTCTGTTTTTCTGATGAGTTGCCTCTTTCCTTGAACTCCATGTGCTTCTCAGGGTAATTTGGCATTTAGGGGGGTTGAGTAAATGAGTTGAGCAAATGAGAGGAAAATATAGAGACACCTTCGGAAAGCCTTAAAGTTAAGAGAGGAAAAAGTAAAGGAGAAAATGAGAAGATGGAGGTAAAGGTAAATGAGAGGAAGAAAGGAAGCAGCACAAATGCCTTATCTTGCAATGATATTGAAATTGAGGAATGATGTGTGACTCCACCTTGTTATTCAAATCTACTCCAAATTTGCATGGATTCCATCTCTGCCCATGCTACACCCTTCCACCAAGTTTCAGGAAAAACTGTTTCGTTTTCCTGCTGGCAAACAAACAGCTGCCCCATCAGTAGGTGTTGGTTTGCAGGGCAGGCAGGCTGGCTTGCCAGAGTTGATTTTCACATTCTACATCTTCTATTACTTCCTCTTGTTGAACTCTCATACACTCTCGCTGGTTCTCTAGTTTCTCCGTTCACACACACCCAAACAATTTCTATTGATTTCCACAGAGTGGTACTCTCCTCTCTAGGAAGGGCTGCACTGCACTGTGCACGACATCCTGAAACAGGATGCTTTAAATGTATTAACGCATGAAATACAATTGCCATAAGTGACTCTGCTCATCTCTATATTTTATTGAAAATGGAAGCAGTGTTTTAGAAAGGGAAACCCATTAATATGCCACCAGTGTTACTGGGTAATCTAGAGAGGACACAGGGACCTTCAGATCCTTAAACAATCCCACCACTCATGCCATTTGGCACGAGTTGATCCGGGACATTGACTGGCATTTGTTCTCTATGAACTCCCCTCTTGATGAAAACCCTTCTCTCACAATCTCTGAGATGTTCTCAATGGCTTTAATCTGCAGGACACCTTTGTACAATAGGAGCTTTATGTCCAAAAAGACAATTTTCCCAAACAAGTCTCAACCATCACCCTAAGTGGCCAAGAATCACCTGCCCTGCATCTGGCACTCACCTACCAGCTTCCCGTACTGGGCCATCCTTCTCTGCAGTCTCCAGTTTAACCTTTTATCAAACCACCTGATGAGCTGTTTCAGACTATTCTCTGGAAGGAGCCTAGTCACTGCAGTTTGACTTAAATGGTGTTTTAAGGGGCCAACATGTTGCTCGACTATTTTCAAGCCCCTTTGGCCATTTGAAGAAAATTTTCATTTTAATTCATTTTTATTTATATATGTAGAAATTATTTATATACATACACATAATGCACAATACACAAGAAAAGGTTACAAAAAAGCAGACTGTCATTACGAAGGCTGTGATCATGAACAACTCTCTCTGGCAAAAGAGACTCCTTTCTCACATACTTTTTTGTATTTATTTTACTGTTTAAATGCTGTCTTGATATTATAAAAACTTGTCACAATGGGATAGCCAAGTATTAAAAACAGTTACATGTAGAATGTAATGTATACATATTAAAATAAAGACTTGCAAAAAAAAAAGCCCACAAAACAACACATTTTCGAATCAGATTACAATTTATCATGTTCATCCTGGTGTATTTAGGCCTAATTCAGATTCTTTCTGCCTTCAATGTGATGCTCGAGCGTCATGTTCTGATTAGGGCTCCATAAAGCCCAGAATCAGAAAGGACACTTTTCCCTTCACATTAATGGTGAACTGGAGTGAGCCTTCCCCTGCTCTATTGTCAGGATGCAACTAAAAACTGCATCTTGTCCCTGAAGCGCTGCAAGCACAAACTGGGACAGGCATGCAACCAGCAAACACACAGTGAAAAACGTGATTGTGGACAGCAGGTCTAATCGTTAAACAATCAGCAGCGGGTATTATTGTATATTCCTCCGTCCCTGGCTGATTTCTTTCTGATTCAGGAGTAAACAAGCAGTGCATAATGCTGGGATGCTGCGGATGCCTCTGTGTTAGATTTGGCTTTGAACGACGCAGCCACTGAATGAGACGTCACACAGACGCGCCTGAGAAGAGGCAGAAGAGAGGGAGAAACGAAGGCTACATCAGGACTGCAGGAGAATCTTTTAAATCAGATCCCTTAGACCCACTGTTTTAGACAGACTGTTTTATTTTTGCATGTTCAAGTTGGTTTCATGTGTCCAGACATCTTATTCCTATGTCTGTCCTTTGTTCATGTTTTGCATATGTCCTGGCATGTTAACAGGTGTGTTTACACGCTAACTGACTTGAATGACAGTCGATTGCACACCTGATCACCTTTCTCCTCGGCCCTTTCTCAGCAGACAAGGATTCGGATGACACCAGCGTCAAGGGAGTGTGTGGTAAGAATCTGGCTGGTCATCCTGCCAGTAACAGAGACTCTGGTTTGAATGAGTTATTCCGTTAGTTGCGTGGATGTGAATCCTTACCAGTGTTGATTCCTTGTAACGCAATCTGTCGTGGAACTGTGGAGTAGATTGGCTCTGTTTTCGTAACGGATCCAGTGCCATCCTGAGCACCATCACACACACCTACACATTTTGACATGAGTTTGTTACAACAGGCAGCTCAGTCTCTGGCAGTGCCCTACTTTGATGCATTTATTGCTCCAGAAATTCTTTTATTTTCATGGCTGGCATCATTACAGGGCACTCCGAAATAAAGACATGCACACTCATTCCTATTAACACACACATATGCAGGCACACATACACAGCCTTAGTCCAGACATCAAAGCAATGAGAGGAGGCCTAACTGAGCCTCCATAGACTCTGTTAAGCAACAGGAGACAAGCGGCCAAATAAAACATTTAGGAATCTAGGTTACTGGCACGCATGAATATCTTGATGCAGCTCTTATTATGTAGGAGGGTGACACAGTGATTTGAAGCTGGGCGAGAGATGTTCTACGCCTCTGCATAGAATAACCTGAATTCCCGCTTTGGCTACATTTTCAGAGGCTGAGAACTGATATTCTGTTCATTTGAACAGTTGTCGTGTTAGCAACATAAACATACGTATGTGCCTAAGGGACATCACAACAGGTGTCCAACAGAGTCAGTTGCTCTAAATACGTCCTTGTTAAAAAGTAATTCATGATCTTAATGGAAAAGAAGAGATTTAAATTGGGACAGCGGCTTCGATCAATTAGTCATCCAGTCAGGAAACAGTTGCTAACAACCCTGAGGGCAGATTTAAAATGGTAATGTTGTTTACCTGGCAATCAATCACTTGTGAGTGCAACCAGGGGCAATCAGTTGGGGTTGATCTTTTCTGCTACCCCTTAGAGACCACCAACATCATTCACTGCTGGGGATGAACAGTGTGATTTGGGCCTCAGAAGAAGATTACATTTCCTCCGACCGAGCCAGACACATGGGATGCATTCACCATCCTGTGTGTGAAAAACATTTACA
>JAOWBC010001714.1:15025073-15042659 GCA_028566105.1 Hypoplectrus providencianus
GAAGAAGATTACATTTCCTCCGACCGAGCCAGACACATGGGATGCATTCACCATCCTGTGTGTGAAAAACATTTACACACACACACACACACACACACACACACACACACACACGCATGCACACACACAAACACAAGGCATTAAATTGCTCTGGTCAGAGAGCAATCAATGTATCTTAATCAAATACAGGATTGGAATTGAAGATTTGGGCCAAACATGCAAAATAAGATGCATTTATTTGTGAATATGCATCATAGAGAAAGCTGGAAACTAAGATCAGTTCAATGTTAAAAATATTGTGCGGTAAGAATAAGCAGCATTATGTAATAAAGTGAAGAACCGAGGCCGTTAGTTACAGTGTGTTGTTTTCTGAAACAGATATAAATCTAATCTCCCCAACAGGACATTTGGTGTTCTATATTTCTTCTCCGAGCATATTTTGTAAATCCATTATCTGTTGTTACGGGCAAGCAACAATGTAACATGAATTTTATGGAAGAGATTGCAAAGTAAAACAATAAATCTGAACTGATCTGGTCATAAACCTTCTTTGCACTTTCAGATCCGTCTTATCTGATAATTCACAGCCAAGCATGTACTGTAGATCTGCAATCCATACACATATACAGTACCAGCTGAAATTTGGACACATTTTCTTTCTTTCTTTCTTTCTTTCTTTCTTTCTTTCTTTCTTTCTTTCTTTCTTTCTTTCTTTCTTGTATTCAGCTAACAGATGTGCCTTGTTAAGAATCAAATTGTTGAATTTGTTCCCTTCTTACTATGTTTGAGACCATCAAAACCACAGGTGGCTACTGAAAATAACCTAAAACATAAAACATATTCTGTTTTTTAACTCTTTTTTTTTATTTTTATTTTTTTTTACCATTTAATATTCATCTACAATGTAGAAAATATAATTTTAAAAAAAGGAAAAACCAATTGAATGAGATGGTGTGTCCAAACTTTTGAATGGAACTGCATTTACACATAGCCCATAAAGTTGGAATAAAATATTTTTTACCCAATGAAATTATTGTCACAATGTGATTCATTGTTAACAGGTGTAACTTCACACAACTTTGTTACTCAATTTCTTCCCAAATTATCACAATGAAAATTAAACAGAGGATTTTGTCTGAAAACAAAATTATTCCAACTTTCTTGCTGACTGTGTATATGACATTTTATGCATGAGCAGCAGAGTGCAATGTATTTTAGTTTAATGCTACTTAGAAATATATTATGATCCATTTTGTAATCTGAGAGATTTTTTAGTTGGGACCCAACTGTCACCATTGAAAAACAAATTAAGTAAATTAAATTTCCCTTTCATTTATCCATTCACTCAAACACATACATATTAGTGCCCTGCTTGCCTCAAATTTGGGGTTCATTATAGTTCAAGTAGATTAATAAATTCCCAGAAGTGACCAGAAAGAAATCACCTCACCCTGTGATCGACCTGCGTCCCCTGCAGAGTCAGAGGCGTGTAACACTGGAGCTGTGCTGTTTCCACCAAGTAGCACATCAGTGAATACAGTGTATACATTTTTACAGTGTGTGGACAGTGAGGTCCCCAGCATCCATAAAGATTTACCTACTGATCTAATTTTGAAATGTCAATCTATGCAGTCCTATGGTAAAAAAAAAAAAAAAATACCATTGGGTTTTATTGCCTCATAAAACCACAGTGATGGATGAAGGGTTAGCAGGTATTGTACAGCTGGTTTCTTAATAAAGTGTGGGAGGATGGAGCTGGCCTTTAAGATAATGTAGTCCACCTTCTCTTTGATCCTTTGGGGGGTGGGGGGGTGGAAATGTGACTCATTACGGCCATGACCTTGGAGGCACAACACATGGTTACGTGTGCACGAGAACATGCATTTGTTTGTATTTACAAGCATGTGAAACTATGCGTGTCTGTATGTTTGTCAGTGTGAAGTTATGCAGCTCACGTGAGGCATTATGCTGATTTATTGGAGCCTTTGGCATTCACGAATCTCTGATTATATACCCCACACCAATGTTAAGAGTTATTACGCGTCCTGTACTACTCATCACTGTCTTGTGCATATGAAGTCATTCAACATGTCCTTTGTCTTTTGCTCTCCCTCTGCTGTGTTTTTCAGTGTCCCTGCATGCATCAATGTCAGCCACCTTCCCCACCGGCGTCTGATTTATGAATCCTATCCTAGCCTGTCATTACTGCCTCCAGAAGGGAGCATTGATGGACCAATATGTCGAGTCTGTCAGCAGGAGAATCGCCTCATGTCCACAAATATCATGAATATTCCTCTGACAACTTGTGGCTTGCAGCATCTTAGATTTAGATGATACAAGATGATATATTAAGATGTTACAAGAAATTCTGGGTTATTTCATTTTGTGGATAGATAATTTCTTTGTGGCAGAAGCCCTCCTACAAAAGCAATGTTTCATAGGAATTATTCCTGTGGCTGTCATAGCCTCCATGCTTTTCACACAACACACTGTAGGGCTAATGTAATACACCTTTCTGCTTTCTGTTCAAACCCACTAAAATAGCACAAAGCTTAGGGGAATTTCTGCTCAAGAAACTTGTGAATATTGTTTGTGGTACAGGTGACATCTTCCTCTTTTGTGCTCTATTTCTCTGTATCTCTAGCACCTCAAACAACATCTCCTCAGACAGTTTCCCCTGCCAGCTGCAGATCCTGACCATCATCCCCAGAGTGGTGGGCATTAGACACAAAAGGGCAACCTGAATTCTAAAAATACAGCGAGATCTATCTGTCTCTGGTGCTTCTTTAATAACACTAACCCAGGGCGTGATACAGTGTAATTATCACAGGCGGAGGCTCCAGGGCAGAGCCGCAGACAGACATTGCACACAGCACAGGTCATGAGAGACATCCATCAGTCTATTTGTGTATCCATCCATCTGTCTGTCTGTCAATACATCTGTATTTCAATCTATTTAGATTGCCAGTTGAGTAAGACATTTAATCATGATTAATTGCATGATTGTCTATACTTAAATGAAAGTGATCACATTTTTTAATGTGTTTCAGATGTGCCTTTAATTGAGATTTTTCAAATATTGACTACTCTTGTCAACATGTTGGTGGAGAAATGTGTTTGGTTTATGCAAATGTATGTAAATGTATTTTGGAAATCAATTAGCATCGCAGTAGTTGGAATGCACTTGTTAATGGAACTGGAGATACATCTGGTAACAACTTTTGCACACTGCTGGTCAAAATTAAAGGTGGTCTCGAGGGCCTCTTTTCTGTTTGCTGGTTTAATAAAGCAAAGTGACTGAAGCAAAGGGACTGGCACTTTTCATTATGCAACACAAACAACTGTGGGTAAATTATAGTTAGTGCACTTAGTGCGCATCTCAATGGTATATCTATCTATCTATCCATCCATCTGTCCTTTTATGCAGCTGAATCTTAGTGCTCATACCTCCACTAAGCATTGTTTTTTCCCTGTAACCATCACCAGTTTTCTGTCTGAAATTGCCTCTCTGAAGTCAATGTATTCTTTTCATAGAGTTTCATTTTTCTTATTTAGTGGTAGACTTCCCTGTCAAAACAAAAATGAGTCCCTCTCTTTTTATCTTTTGTGTATCCATGTGCTTTTGTGTGTATCTATCTGCTTGCATCTGCCTGTGTGTGTGTATGTGTGTGTGTGTGTGTGTGTGTGTGTGTGTGTGTGTGATCCTCCAGGCTTTGCTTATCCCCACATGAACTGAAACCTTAGAATAGAAAAGTGGTCATTTGCGAGGGCAGCATTTCGCAAACCCCTCGCCTTTCTTTTTTGTGTGTGTTTGTATAGCTGTGTGTGTACGTGCACTGCCCAATGTATGTCCCAAGGACATATTAGAGCAGATTTATGCACACCATTGGTGTGTGGAGTTCATTTCAGGCAACTGACTTCTAGGTAAACTCTATTAGCAGGCTTGTTGTTGCTTGGATGTCCTCGATCCGTCTGCAGCTTTCACTCTCCCACCCCTGACATTCTTTAGAGGCCCAGATGACAGAGAGTTTGATTCAGTCTTGTTTGAAATATTGATTGGGAAAAACTTTCTTGCATTTATATTTTCACTCTATCAAACAACTTAGAGGCTACCTAAGGTAAGAACCAAACCACACCTGCTCAGGAGAACCCAGCACCACCAGCACTGATAAAATATTCAACAGCTCACCAAGCCCTGGCAAGGAATGGAAAAGACAGATCGCCGCAGGTTTGGTGTCATCACATCGCCTTGCATTTGCACGCAAGTTAAAAAAGCAAAGACATCACATGCAAAGTTAGGACTGTCTAAAAGACAAGAACAAAATGTTAGCAAAAACACGCTCATTCTTCCATCACCAATTTTCTACGCACAAACCTTGTCAGTATTTAATGTCCCGTTCTCTCCCAGGGCGGTATCAGCTGTCATTCAGAGATAATGTCTCAGATGTTTCCATACCTTTCCCTGTCCGCATGCATTCACCACACTGACGCAGATACAATAGCCTTGGAGATAGAACCATGATATCCTGGCTCTGCTATTCAGCCTCTGTCCTCCTCTCAAAGACTCGATTATGTGTAACCCAATGCCCGGGCACAACACCACAAGCTTGGACTCATTCATTGCTGTTTCCGACAACCTAGAAGACAGAATTGCTATTCATCCCCAGGCTTATGGCAGACTTTTCTCAACCCTACCACCTACCACGGGTGGCATGGGCAAGATAGTGAAATTGATCTGTCAAAAGCCTCATGCCAGAGGGTTGCATTTAGGAATCAGGCAATCCTTTTCAGTTGCTGTTGGCAGCATGGCCCTTGATCAGGAATCAGGCCAGCTATTATCTGCAACAGCAGAGATAGAATTGCAACGCCATGTTGTGTCCCTGACAGTCAGGGGTATGAGGACTCGTCACCTTCTTCAAAAGGCAACGTCTTTAAAGAGGCATTTCCTGATCCTTTCTCCAAGTGGACTCCATTAAAGAGGGCAATTTATGAACTAGTCACTTTTTCAATGCACACACATTTTGGTATCAGGAGTGCTTACCAACGAACAAGGTTTGAAATAAGACAACCCAGTCAGTTTCTGTTTTGTCACATGCAAGCCGTAGATATAGCTTTCTGACAAAAAGCCCTCACTCAGAAAGCTACAGTAGTGGTATAAAGATCTACAAAGTACGCTGTGCTTTTGGTGAAAGAATGGGTCAAATAATATACAACCCCCCAGGAGAGGGAGAGTGTATAATTAGGAAGGAATTCCTTTGAATTGTTAAGAAATTGTTGTTTTTCCGCACAATTTATATTTTATCCTACTAAATATGACATATCACAAGCATTGTTTTCTAACAAGTTGCACATCGCTGACACATGACAACTGCTATTGTATGTCATTGTAGTTGCTTCAAACATTACCATAGCTGTAAACAGGTGGTTGAGGTTTAAAGTGGTTATGTGTAGGCACCAGGACTGCTTGTTAGAAAGTAAAGAACAGGGTTGGGCTTGAAAAACAATGGACTTTATTTCCAACAATAGAACCAAACATCTTGTGGTTAAAAGTTCTGGGTATGTTTGGGCTAACCTGGTCCAATCCCATTGGTGACCTAAACGCTTTAACTGTAACATTCACTTGTCTATGGGATTCATACAGATTATTGTGCAATACTTTGTACCTTCTGCTTTGTAGGAAATCATAAAAATAATTTATAGGCACAGAGTGTTTGGAGTTTGATTTTCATAAGAAACTGGGGTGATTATATATTTAAGATTTTCAAAAAGGTCATGCTTTGGCTTCAAACAAGACCTTTTCACAACATAAACTATGTGTGGAAAAGGTTTTCTGGCAGTAAACTCTGAAGGTGTAACTTCTCCAATGAGTATGAAACAGAACATTACAATACGTCCAAAATAAAACGTCCTGCTTCAACCGTCATTGGCTGCTTTTTTGCCCAGCTGTAGGAAGTAAAGAGGGACATGGGCTCCTCAGAATGTTTAAATCACTTGATCAAGGGCAACCTGTTGTTTATCTAAAGCTCAGATGACAAGTGTTTGAAATAATCACCACATCAATGTTTTAAAGCTCATACCTCATGTAAAACTCACTCACTCATGCTTATTCTCCCCCTGATGGGATTAAACTGGCCCTAGTTTTATACCATGACAAGATTGTTTTCCCATTTTATTTATTAAATCTTAAGCTGGGGCCAACATTTATCATTTCTGATCTTTTTTTTCTGGATGGACAGTTTGAAAAATTCCCTGTGAACTGATAGGATTAACAGCAAGTCGGCATGAAGCTGATTGGCAGCAGTCCCGCACACCTCTGGAATACAGATCCAGTCGGAGGCTGTAAAACTTAATATAGATCTTTAGATGCTTGAGATAAACAAACCTGATATTCGGTGCAGCTAATTGATTCCTTATCAGGTTCTTATCAGATTGCTCTGGCATTTGAACTTCCTTTTCATCTCTTCCCATCTCTTGGCTTTATTGCTTTTGCATTACTGGCCCAGGTTACACTTTTCTGCGCATCATGGTTAATATTCAAATCACTTCATTTTCATGCACGTTTTTAAGCCTCAAAGGACCTCCCACTTGCCCGTTAAGCTTTTTGAACTGATAAAAAAAAAAAAAAACCTTGGAAAATCATGAGAGAATATTAATGGGAGAAAGTGATTTCAGAGCCGAGTTACTGAATAGAATAAGCCGAATGATGTGAGTGATAACTGCTATATCTGCTTTCTCATACCATTATTACCGTCTCGCTGTCCTGACTATTCTCAAATGTGATTATGTTTACCCAAATATCACTATAATAGCAAAGCAAAATGAAGCATTATTAAAAGGAATATTATCATAATGAACTGTTTTGTTACGCCTGGAGCAATTTAATGCATTCGGCCTATTTTTGCACCAAATGTTGAGCTAAGTGTGGAGAATTCCATAAAGTAGAGAGTGGAAAATTGTAGATTGCCAAGTGAGCTGTCAGAGAAGTGATGTGAACTGAGGCTCAATCATTATTTACCTATTTATAGTCCCCTTAAGGCAAATATGGCACACACTGTGACGCAGAGTGGAAAGCTGAGATAAAAGTCAACAAGCAATAAAGATGGAAATATGGAAATCAAAATGGGCCACAAGAGAGGTTTTTTTTAAGTATCCCTTAAATATTATTATTATCTACATTTTTATTTTACTGTAGCAGCCTTAATTTGTATAAGTCACATTTAATCATATTCCACATTTGTGTCACAGTTAGGCTGATATTAATTTCCTTCCTTGTTTTTTAACTTGCTCATGTCATACAACTGGGATCAGTCCTTCCGCCTTCCTGTCAGCACCTGGGCACCATGTCTCTTTTACTGAAAATCACATGAAAATCATGTTCATTTCAGTTTTATAGTTAAATTAAATTCATCTTTAGGTGTAATTGTTTAAGCGCTATAAAGCAATTTAGATGAACTGTCTTGTGAGTAAAGGGCTGTAAACATAAAGTAGACTCTCTTCCGTTTTTTCCACATTAAGGTAATTTTGAAAAATGCAATCTGCTCAGATAATCAGTATACATCTCTGAAACAATATGTTCATATTCCCAGATACACCTCGCACTTTATGAGGAATCGCTGCAGCTGAGCAACCCACCGCCCAGGTGAGGCTGTTTACTTTCAAACCACTTACTGTCATCAGAAATAATTAAAGAAAGGGCAGCTACGATGAGCACTTCCCATCTGCCTTTGGAGAGGAACTGACACATCTAATATTCTGTTCATCCTAGTATAGCAGATGTACATCTCCACCTCATGTGCCAGCTGCCACAGAGAAGGAGGCTCAGGTCCAATTAGAAAGGACGTTTCATTTGGAGAAACACCAAATGTAAGCAAGACATTGTGAAAACTTTGCTTTCTAAATGGCAATGGAAAGCGTCAGAAACAGTCACATGATGTCTGGGGGAAACTGCAGCCTTCATTCAGAGTGATAAAGCGACTTAATATCCACAGCGTCTGGGCTGCTCTGTTCAGTGGTGCCAGGAACAATTACCGTCATCAATAAATGATAAATGCCAGAACAGAAGAGAGGCTATTTCTCCACTGAGGAGCTGGATCTCAGTACTGATGGATACAGGACTTTCACTCCTCTGCTCTCAGAGATAAGTGGAGAGGCAGAGGTTGAGACATCGGCGGGGAATGGAAAACTAATTCATTTGGGATAATGATCAGGAAGAAGTGCTGATAGCGATGGCACCAGTCACAACGGTATTAGAATAATGATCAATCCAGGTGGCAGCAAATTGTGGCCGTAATTGCTTTTTGGCTAGCTTTAGCTTCCATGTAAACACAATATAGCTCCAACCCAAACTTTGTTCTGTATTGTTCCATTATTTGCTACAAAGATTAAGTGATACAGCCATGAGTCACCCTGGATGTAATAACTGCATGAGTACAGCTTCTGTGCCTCTGAGCCATGTTTTAATCACCAGTATTAAGACTTATGGTAAAACATCACAATGTACACGCTAAAGCAAAGAACAATTGCACTTTTCTTGTTCCGTAAATGATTTCAGTCTTTGGAGACCAATACCAATACCTGCCATGATGGACTGCAATGTGTACATATTGTACCTGCTCAGAACAGGTTTCCTTTCCATGTCACTGGATTTATTTCTACTTCTCCGGAGGTTGCCACTATTATACAGTTACTATTTCAGCTCCTTCTTGGTCGTATGGGAGAGGAAGTCTGGTGTTATGATGGCTGTGAGCTCAGTTCAGCAATTAGTGTGCTCACTCAACTCAGCGGTAGAACCAGTGAGGTACAAGTACATGCTGTCATTGTATATATGTGTGTATGAGGGGCCATTGCATGTACAGAAGTACAACTTTCAAATCGCCTTGGAAATCCATAACACAGTTAAGTCAATTTAATATATCTTCTCAAAATGTACTTTATTTAACTCAGTGGGAGAAAGAATAGAAGAGCAATTACTGAAAAAGCTACAGTTAATATTCCTTAGGTTGAATGCCTTTGAATATAATCTGTACATGGGAATTGAATATACCAAGCATGTATGTTCTCCATCCATATAATACTCTAGGTAGATATTTGTGGGCAGGTTTGGTACGATTTTAGCCAACACACATGTAACCAAGGTGTTGCATCAACACAGCACTTGGACAAAACGGCTGTCATCTGTGCCACAGACATGTGAAATGCACCTTCGCCATTTCCAGCCACCTAGCTCATCTGTCGGTGGGAGCAAAGAGATATTTGTCATATCAATCCATAACACGTCTCACTACATCTCATCTCACATGGACTGCTGGTTAATGAGATCTGTCAACCATGTGCTCAGGCCCTGCACATTTCCCGTTCTCACTCACATGCAGTATATACAGTATACACACACACACACACACACACACACCTCACAGCCACCACAGATGCAGTGGAGCATGAGTGTGTGAATGCAGACAAACACCCACTTCGGTGTCCGTATAAACTTTTCAAACTGAACCTGTAACTCATATAACTCATCTGTCTGCTGCTTTTTTTTTTTATCACCTCTGTGTGTATTGTCAAGGCTGCATTTCAGCTACTCTGACATTGCAAAATTAGACCTGACACACTTTAATATTTGATAAAGCTTGCTTACTACTTTGCCGGTTCACTTGTGCTCTAATATAGTAGCTGGAAGCTAGTAACTTGATGAAAAACGCACTGTTGTTCTGCACTCCCTCTCTCATGTTGTAAATCAACCTAAGGACTGTCATTTGCTTTTATTGACCAAGAACATTTTTCCTCTATTTCATTAATTTTAAATGAGGCTTTATTCACTTTAGAGTCTGCTTTGGGAACCATGTTTTATACTGTTTCCAACAGTTTCATATTCATACACTAGGGTATCAGCAAACATTAGTCTTTTTTAAAGCCATCGGGTGTCACATGCAGAGCTATATTTCCAAACTACTTTTAGAACTAGTTTACAGTGTCCTTGCTTCAGATATTGGATGGCCATTTTGTGACTGAAAACATTCCCCAAGCTTGCTGATCGATACGGTTGAGTGTCACCGGTATTGGCTATGATGTGAATGACCCTCAGGCAAAAGTGCCTGCACAGGAGCTTTCTACTGCTGTTTCATTCTCAAACCATTTTCATAACACACATGTCAGCTGAATGGCTATCCTTGTCGCGTATATGCTTGTACAGCACAACCGCATACTTTAGCCATTCCAGAGATATATTTTGTAGCTGACTGAAAGGGCAGGCAGTAACGTTTCCACACCGCTGCCCGTGAAGTCAGAAGTCACTGCTGACAATTGAATGTGGTTTATGTGAGAGAACACGGGCAGTGGAGGGAAATAATGTATAATTACGTAACATTGATTATCGCACTTGGTTGGAAAAAGGTCCTCAGAAGGAAACAAATATGCGTACACACACACACAAACACACGCACGTGTTTTCATATAAAGAGAAAACAAAACATGGCTTCTACCAATAGAATTAGTTGAGAATCTTGTGTTGTAAAAAAAAAAAAAACAACTAAAAAACTACATTAGCCACAGTAATAGTACTTACTGTAGTCATTTAATTTTTTTTCATTTTACTTCATCTGCTGGGGTTACTAGCTCCTCAGAGATTTTAGTTTTCACCTGCTACTTTGAGAAGATTTTGTTAATAATACGTCTGAACTTTTCCTCAAGTAGAATTTTAAATTACGGGGCATTTATTTATGGAGTATTTTCATAAGAATGTGAAAACTGTTTGTTGTAATGTACCCCACTGCCGCGCTGTGCTAATAATCAAATACAGGTGTAGACTCATGATTCAAGTGATAAAATAGTGAATATTCAATATGGTGCTTTCATTACATGCATCTACAACCTTGTTTGTTTGTTTTTTAGCTTTAAAAGTGATAAAATGCACTCTTTTATAAGTCAGGAGAAAACCCATAAGACATGCATGTCCTGTGGTTTATAGATTAAGATACAAATTGGTAAACAATGCACATTGACATGACACTTGTGGGCAGGGGAAAAAAATAATGGGTTCACACTTCTCAGTCAGTTAATTTCCATCCCTCCATTTTTCACAGTTACTATCCTGATAGTCATATTTCATCCTGGGAGTTTGGGGCTCATTGTCTCTCTGTATTTGTGTTAATCATGCATGTGCATATATGTGCCGCTGCAGCCTACAGGCTCTTCTCACATGACCATGATTCATTCAATCATTCAGCATTTTTTATTTAAATATTATATAATGAGTGTTAAATAAAACAATGACATATTCAGGAGGAGATGCTTGCCGTTGATGCGATGTGGATCATGATTTAATTTCCCCGTGGTCTAACTCAGAGTCCTTGGAGACTACTTTGATGGACAACCACACGGCGAGTTGTTTATGCTCCACTGAAATAGATTTCATTAGCAGACTTTAAATGGCTGTAAAGAAAAACAGGAACAGGAACCAACTACTTTTGGTTCCTGTGGAGGGAGCCCACCAGCCAGATTGATTTCAGTGACAGTTAAACACTCTGTTCTGTACTGAATCCCGGGACCTGGTCCAAAATCCTATGAATATTCACAAACATGGTATAGGCCTTAAAGGCCAGGCAGGGCTCTGTTTTGCAGCCAGTGCTGTTGGCAGTGAATAACAGTTTCTCGCTCCATCTTCATCCCCAGTGCTAGGTGATTATCAGAGGTGAAATGGTGGATGGGCACAGAGAGTATACAGCAGAAGGTATCTTTGTCAGATGTTGACAGAAAATGAATTGCATTTGCTCAATTTCCAACACTTTGAATCATTATACAAAAGACGGAGAGTAAAGCAAATGTATTTTTATGTTGTTTCATACTGCATGTGGCAGAGAGATTCATGGGAGGATTCACAATAGCCGACATATAGGACACATACTGTTCATTTTTAAGAGTAAAGATGGATGTGCACGGGCAAATAACAGGTCCAGTATTCACAGTAACACAATATCCAAACCCTGCACTGTAACCACTGCGCCACAAAAAGCAATTCAGCTTCATTATGTGCCGGTGTCTGCTGCTGCACTTTCACATGCAGGGGTTAGTGTGTTTCAAAAAAACACACATGTGAAATGCTGTTCATTCATTTCTCATTCAGTTTGGGTGTTCAGCCTAACACAATAAATCGGAGAGGGAAGGAGGGCAAATTCAATTTCACCTTTCTTATAGCTACAGACTTACAGTGAAATGAGGACACACATAACAAAAGAGGTCTAATAATAATAAAAAAAGTCAACCTATTTTATTAGATTTCCATTTGGGCTTGCATGTGCAGGCTGCCTCACATGTAGTTGCATGGCTACATTCACACAAAAACACACGGCAGTGAATTATTCAGGTTGTGAACTGAGAAGTGGATGACTCAGAAACTATAAATAGGTTTCATGAATGATAACAACAACTTCAAAAAGTTTGGGTTTATCTTAATTTGCAGTGTGGCCTTGGCCCACCATCAGCCAGGGTATCTGTGGGGGCTGCAGTTGCGCCGAGACTGAAATTGACCCCTGTACCTGGGGCGGAGTGGGGTAGGGCTGGCTGCTGGGTCCCTAGCTGTGCTTTACCTTTCACTTTCCACTCAGTTTTTTAGACTTGAACAGCAATTTCCTAAGCAGTCACTCAACATTCAGTCAAAGATAAACCTTCACAGCTATCTCTTAAGTCTGAGTATTTCTATGTGCACTGATACTGTTTTTTTCTCATCTTCTTATCTGCTATATCACAGTAAAAATAGTGGTTTCGGAGAAGACACATTACAGTTCTTGGTTAATTTAAGTGCTGTAGTAATGCCAGGCACAAGTATTTACAAGAAACCTTCTTTCACTCAGTGTGTGCATGTTTATTGATTGTCATTTTCAAATAAAAACAGGTTTCAGTCAAGCCACTCACAAACCAAACACGAACACTTTCCATGTGGAAGAAATGAAATACTGGATGTTGTTTTGAAGAAGGGATGTGTTTTGATAATTTCTTTTGGAACATCATTTTACAGCCAAAGGAAAAGCAGAAATTGTTCAATAACAATCCCCTTGGGGAACTCTGATAAAAAAGTAAAAACTACAGTTGGATGCTTCGGTGAGGAAGAAGCAGCAGGGAGCGAAAAAGCAAGCAGGTGGCTGACAATTTAAATAGACCTTACTGTTGATGGCAAAACAAAAGCTCACCTGACACACGACCCGCAGCTGAGTGATTCATTTCAGGCTCGAGGACACATTTGGTGAAGTTTACCTAATGACACACAGGAGTGATTTAGGACTTATTGAATTGTTTCAGGAATCATTGTCAATGATATCAATGTGGAGGAGCTCAAGGACATCACCTGCAATAGTATGAGTCAATTATTGTGCAAGGCTTTTGCATAGCGTAGTTTACTTGTCCATGGTTTGCACTGTCAAGTTCAAGTTGTCAGATTATAATTACATGCTGTTGAAAACACCACTTCCCTCCAGTGGCTTGCAGAACAGAAACCAGAGAGCAAGGTTTGTGTAGCAGAGTGGAAAATACACTGTTCATTTATACTTATGCCACAAAATGGCACTTGGTTTTTTTGGGGTATCCCAGAATTTAGAGGTGCTCCACAGGAAGTGGTGCTGAGTAAATGAGGAAGTGTCCTAGAGCCCAACCATCGCATACCTGTCATTTTGTTTGGCTTTTGCAGCTTTTCAAATGGGTAAATATGCTTAAAAATGTAAAGCAATTCAAATTTGCACAATAACATGGTTGTTTTGAAGTACAATACTTTGAATACAAAGTATTATATTCTTGGATTTACTTAGTTTTTAAACAACAGAAAACAAAGTTCACTACAGAGGAGAAACAAGTGATTTGATTTCATATCCATTTTTCCATCAGATCAAACTTATGAATCTCTGACTATTTCTAGCCAAATGTCTATGTGTAGGTGTATCAGTTTTGTAACTATTTTCCAATGATTGCTTTTTTGGTTGCTGCATTACAAAAGTTTCATCCAAAGTGGGTTTGTGCGAACAGCTGGAAACTATTTGGAACTCTAATAAAAGAGACTGTGGGAAAATGCATCATAAACAGTTCAACCAAGAATGCAAGCTGCTATCAAAGCCAAAGAGGCTGTACAACATATTAAGTTTTTTTTTTATTATTGTTATTATGTGTAAAAATAAAAAAGGACTATTTGTTCATTTCAGTTTTGTTATTCACCAAATAAATTCCAGTTTTAAACCAGTTTTTGAAAGATTTCTATAATATTTTTGTTTTGTGGTGGGTTTTATGGATGTGTTAAACGCTGTCAAAAGGAAATATAGCCTGTTTCTTTATTAAAACTAAATGATCTAAACTAACCATTAAATAAAGTGAGAGTGACTCTCTGTTCCACCAGGTATTTAGGAGAGGCTGGTTTACGTGCAGATGTGTTGATATGAGTAGAGCAGATTTAGGTAGGGCCCACTCACTGTACCTTTTCAGGGACGCCAACCGTTTCATTGTGCCGGCCTGCATTTAAGTTGCGAGAGGAATGGGGGAACACGGGGAAACACAAGGGGGAGGTGGGCGCACTGCCATGGCGGTGACACCCCGAGGAGTATTTGCTGCTTTATCGCTGAGAACACATGCTGCAGTAATCAGAAATGCTTGCAAAAAGGGTTGTTGAAGTGTTGGAGCTGAATGTTGTGTGTCTCTCTGTGTGTACAGTAGCTGCATTATTTAATGTTTGATACCGTAACTCTGCCCAGATGCTGAGGCCCGAGGAGTTTTCCCATCCGTCTTTGTCATTCATCCACTGTTAGAGTGAGCCTCTGTGAAGCTCTGTTTTGCAGGCAGAGTGGTACATCTATAAACAGCCGCCATCATCTGTAAATGGACTAATGGAGATTCTCAACATTTTGATAACTGTGGCAGATCTAGCACATCATTCACATCAAGTGCTATAATCCCCCCACTTCCTGGTATTTCCTCTGTCATTACCAAAAGCCCCTCTTGACTATTGTGATGTATTCCAGGAGTGAGAGTCACTCTCCCCCTGCACTCAGATCTGTATTCCTAACTGGTCTTTTCACTTTAGTATTCACCAAACATTTTGAATATACCATGAGGCTTGCGCCGCAGCTCGACGGCTCTAATTGCAGGGATATAATGTTCCTCATAAGATTTATGAGCTATTAATCTGTTCATGCAGAATGATTCATGAGTCTCAGAGTTGGGAGACATGTGATTAGAGTTATTCATTTGTCATGGCTGCCGGAGACATAAGGCTTTAAGCTACAGATATTTCATCCCAGCTGCTGTGATGTTGGATCCCATCCACTTTACTCACATTTTTACTTCTGTGGGTGTCGAGTCAGAAAGTGACATCTGCAAAATATGTGCATGCTCATTGTAGGAATTCTTACTTTCGAGTGTATTTAATAAAAGCATTGCAGTTTGAAATCATGAGTACACTCGTGCATTATATTAAGATTAAGTCACTTGAAATTAGTCATGTAGTTTTGGATTAATTTCTTTCATCCCAGCATTTTATGAGCTCCTGCTTGTTTTAGCTGGGAGACAGTGGGACAGTCTCCGGTTACAGGCCTGCTGCCACACCACTTGCTTGAAAGCTGTGCTGCCAGATGCACCTGCTGCTGTTAATACTGCATTTAAAAAGCCCAACCTCCATCCCAGCATCCACCTGTGCACGCAGAGTTTCCCTAGAGGATGAGTCATTATTACTCTCCTCTCCCTGCTGTGTGTATCCCTTTCTTTTTGCATCACAACCCATGGCAAACATTATCCATTAAGATCTGCTATGGTGCATTTGTGGTGGACCCCAAGGACCCAGATACATATTTTTTCTTTTTTTCTTTTTTTATTTTTTTTCCCCACTAATTAAAAGAAACTGTACATAATGTAAATAACCTGTATTTTTTTCTTTTTATTGCCCCTTTGGGAGTTGTTTATTATCGTCATTCTGGATTATTTGTTGTGGAAAGCTGGAGATAAATGCCAAAAAAGCCTGGTCTGTTTCACATTCTGCAGAGATAAACAACTTGCTTTTCACTTTTCACTCCTGCAGAATGACAGGAGGCCAGGGACTAAGTCGATGACCAAACATTACTAATTAGTGCTGCACAATTAAAAAAATACCCACCATCGTATTTAAGATATTGGACAATGTAATATTTTGTACACTGTTCTCAGTGATTATGATTTGTTTTTGCAAAGATCTCTACCAAACAAAGGCTGTTTCTTCAGGCTGCAGAATACAATTTATAGACATTTATGCAGCACCACAATACTTTAATTCAAAACTTTGATACCAATTTTGCCTTTAACAAATATTGTGCCTCCTTTTATTTGAACAGTAATTGCACACCATATTGCGACAGTCTGGCACTTTATTTACATTTAAAGTACAAAACATTCCCGTTGCGAATCTTTTTATTTTACCACTGTGAATTACACAATTTTGAATACTGCTTTTGGCTGCAAGTTGAGTATTCCTGGCAGACTGCAGCAATAAACCTGACTGAACTAATGCTGTGAATTATATATTCAAAATCTGACTCATCTTTAATTTATGGCTGTTGCCTTGAAGTATCACCTTTCTTACACAGAGCATCTGCAAACTCAAATAAACTTTTGCTCCAACTTGGAGATGTAATTAATTTAAAAAACAAGATCTCCAACCTTAACAATAGAACAGATTGTATGTCAGCTCCACCCATTATGACACTTGTACATGCCCTAAAAATACAATCATCATTACATACACATGTTTATATAAAAAAAAAAACGCTGCAGATTCTGTGAATTTAGGCTACAAAGCATTTTAACTAGGTTTAGGGGGAAATAAACTAAAAAAAAATCACATTTAGGTGTTTTAAAAGACTTCAAACATTAAAAAAATGTAAGTCGATGCCATAGGTGAAGTAGTTATGAGGGTGACAAATTCTCTGAGTCACAAAATCATTTACGTTCTCAAGGTGGCAGCGGAGGCATAGAAGAGGAGGCTGTAATACAAAATTATAGATCCCATTTTGCAGTCTGTACACACAACATATATCTAAGTTTTTGAGGGGAGACCAGATTGATTTAAAAATGTACTGCATGATTAAACCTTGAACCCATCAGCAGTGTAGAATACATTATGTTAAGAGCTTTAACTTAAGCTCTTCAGACTTGAAAATGAAGCCATAACACATCTGTCCTATATCCCATACAATAAATTCCCAAAGGAAGTCTCATTTTACAAAACATGCCATCCAATATTTCAGCATATCCCGCAGAAACAGAATGCAGAAACAGCAGAAATAAAATTTAAAAAAAAGGAAAAGAAAAACATTGGTGTGGTTGAGATATCCATTGAGTTGTGATATAGCTGAAGAAAATCTGTCCAATATGACCTGAGGTGACCAGCAGGAGCCTCGACTGCTTTCTTTACTTCTTTTGACAACTGGGACGAAGGTCTATCACACTCTACTAAACCCCTTTATCTTACTGTGTAACCTGACACACACACACACACACACACACACACACACACACACACACACACACTGTACTACTTGAAACTTTTTTTTCTTCAAAGCAGTATCGTTGTGGTTGCTCTCTGGC
>JAOWBC010001714.1:15071265-15082698 GCA_028566105.1 Hypoplectrus providencianus
CACACACATTTAAATAATTGGTTTCCACTCTATAAAACATGTATCACCACATATTCAGTATATGCATGTATGAAGGCGTCCACATAAATATATTTGGGCACACACTGTACATTGCACTCAAGTGCTGCATGCATACAAAACACAGAGCGTCCACGCTTCTGTCCTTTAGGGCAGTGTTGCCGTGGTTACTGCGTTAGCCTTGGCCTCTTCCCCATCTCCTCACCTAAAAGTGACAGTGTGATCAGTGCCAAGCCGCTCACCATTACCCCAGACCATTACTCTGTCTGCTGCTATCCTTAACAGTCATCAGTATCTCTCCTCTACTACAAAAGGACAGCCAACTCTCCCTGAGTTACATTTGATCTTGTCAAAGTCACTCCTCACATTGCCAGACCCGGTGAGTGGCTACAACCCCAGTGGCAGAAGGCTGTCTTATGTCAGAGTACTTTTTTTCCATTTGGTGTGCATGCTATGTGACTGTGTCTATCTCTGTCCCAGTGGAATATCTTTACCATCTTTGCACTCACATGTGTGATAGAGGTTGCGGCTGCGGCACTTTTTCTTTCTCTTTCATGATTTTGTCATGTCGTACATGCCCTTTCAGTTAATGCCCAGTAGGCCGAAGATCAACGTGAGAAGAAGTGGAAACACAGATGGGAAGTGAAAGGACGAAACTCCAAACATATAAGCGCCAGGTTTTTGTGAGGGGTGGTTTGAAACAGTATAAAATATGCAGTTAAACCCTCAAGTGAAGCATACATAGTGTGAATCTGAGGGAAAGTAACATTTTTATCTGTCTGTCATCCACTTGTCAAATCTCAACTTCCCTTTCCCGTTGAAGACATAAGTAACATGGAGGTCCAAAGGAAAAGACAGCTTGAATATTTTGGACCTTTTGAATAATGTTAAAAGTCAGAATTTACTGCATGAATTATCAGCCTTCCCTTCCCCACATTGGTTTTGAATTTTTCCTGGACGATTTGCTTCAGTTTCATACAAATTTCCTTGCTGACTTTGATTATAAAAGGCCAGGAGGCAGCAACTGTTCTACCAGACGGACCTGCCCTGATTAGTGCTGTGCACCCTTATTAACCTTCAATGATTACTTCTCATCATCACCATTAAGATGCAGTTGAGTTCCAGGTACTTAAGTAATCATCCAAGAACATTCCCAACTTCTAACATGAATGAAAAGAAGACGATCGCCCTTGAAAACAGATTGGCTTAATTAGGCAAAAACAGTGAGTTGCTGTTTTGTTTTGCATTGATCCTAATGACTGTCTGGACTGACAAATGGCAAAATCAAACAGATATAGCCTTTTTTTCTCCTCTTTCTGATGAGTCCCCCTGGCCAAAAAATCCTCACAGTTGCTCTGTGTGATCCTTGATATTTACAATGTTTGATTGCGTATTCCAGGAGCCACAGGAATGAGAATTGAATGCTCAATTAATCTCACTTAGTGGCATTAGAAATGAGTCACAAAGGCTGTGAAAGGAGGGCAAAAGAGAAACACAATGCTCTTTTCACCTTGGTCTGATTAGAAGTTTGCAAAATTTATCCTTATGGAACGTGCTTGTGTTTGTGTTGATGGTGATTCAAGCAAACTAAAGGAGAAATACATCATGCCATAATGGTGTTTCAAGTACTTCAGGGACACACACAGGCATCTGTTTGTTCAGAACAACAATGGCAGCTGAGTGTGCATGCTGCATGCTGGTTGAAAGATGGCTGATTTTTTGATTTCCATGCTGGCAAATAGGGACATTTTGGGTTAGTATGTATTTTACATCTGTATTCGATGACCTGGAAATAAGACTCAACAATCAGCTGTGCCTTTAAGTGTGGCTGATGATTGTGTTATTGTGCAGGTTGTTGAATCATAATGGTGCTCTGAGGAGTGGGGGGGGAGGGGGGGGACTTAAAAAAAATCATAGCCGCGGGGTCCATTGTACTTTTATGCTGCAGTGCTTGTTGCTTGTTTACAAGGGTTCATATTAGATATATGACTAGATTTGTTTTTAAATTCATGCTAATAAACAGTCATTCAAACAATGCCACCTATCCAGCACCCAGAGTTCCTTCAAATGAGCTCATCAGAAGCCCCGCTCCACATCCGACAAGATCTCCAACCTAAATGACAGAAAAGACTGTTTATCCCTACCTACCCATAACACTTATCAGCGATTGTAAAACTGACCCTGGCATTTCATAGTCAAAGTCAGCAAGGAAATTAATATAAGACTGTACCGAATCTTTCAGGAAAAACTTTAAACTAATTTGAAATACAGTTAATTGGGACTTGACTTCTATTTGTCGTTCTATAGTTCTCATCACCAAAGACTCTTCACAGGTCTAAACTTTGTTGTGTATCATGCCAGTAAATGTACTTAGATTAAACTAATAGTTGTTGAGGTACAGACAGCGAACCATAGTGTAAGACAAACATTGCCTCCCTGGAGCTTCACAGTTGGCATGGCTTACATAAAAGCAAATAAAGCACGGTTAGTAGTCACTTCATACGTCTATTCTGATGTTGTACCATCAAATATTTACATAGATGTAGCAAACACAAAAAAGTCAAAGTCAGAGCTGTGTACTGTGCCAGCACTACTGAACGTGTTATGTAGCCTGTTTCCAATTATATATCCAACCTTTAACTTACCGGTCCTCTCAAAGCATCCGCATGAATGATCTGAGATGGGTGTTTAGATTACAGCTAGAAAAAACATCCTTTGGATATTGTTCCTGGCCTTGTAAAGTAAAGTATGATCCCGTATGGATGTGTGTGTGTTTGTGTGTTTATCTGATAATGTTACTCTTCTTGTGTGTAAGTGCTTTGGCTCTACCTTCAACACTGACTGTGACAGATGAAGGGAAAAGTGTGTCTGTTTAATGTAAATGTGGGCAATCTAGGGATTTGACAGGTAGATTGCTACTTGGTCCTGTTAGTGCAGTTCTCTATAAAATACAGACCTGAGCCTTGTCCGCTGGCAGAATGTGATTATATCACTCCTAAAAAAAAATTATAGAAGTAGATTATTCAGAAAGCATTTTGAAACACAGGGTCTGTTAGTACAACAGTACAAGGTATTTCATTTGTATCTGTTATTTTTATGACAGTAATACTGTCCTGCTTAGGGGAGACCTGTCAGTCATTCTCAACCATGATTTTTTTTTCTTCTCATGGGTTATTTAGGGTCAGTAGTGAAAAAAGAAGTTGCAAATTGGATATAGTGCCTTGTGCATCCTTTTGCTCTTGTTAGGATTCATTGGCATTAGAGTCACATTTCTGCTGTTAGAATATGATATCAAACTTGTGAAGCTGGTAGAGCTTGATGTCTGTTGCTTCACCCGCAGTAGTGAAGACATGTCAAGTCATGTTTTTTTTTATATAGGACATTTCAAATAACAGTCACAGACTCAATGTGTTTAAAATGAAGGCAACGCAAAGTAAACTAGAAAGATACATGATATATCAAGGCATTGCATACAGTGTGGGGAAACTCAAGTTTGACTTGTATTCAATTTTATGTAACTTTCTACTTCTACACTATGTTTAATTGCCAGCTTTGGTTACGTTTCAGGTCAAGATTTAACATAAAAAAAAAAAAAACCATGATCAATTTGAAGTGATTCCACATATTTTTTTTCCACAACATTGTATTTAGTAGTTAAAATATGCCCTAGCTTTATAAAATTAAAACACTGCTTACATAAATGCTTAAATGCAAATGATTAGATTATAAATATAGAACATATCTACCAAACTGAGTGGGTCTATTTTGCATAATGATTATTTTTACTTTTGATGTTGATACTTTTGTAATTTTACTTGAGTTTTGACTGTAGCACTTATATTTGAGGTAGAGTCATTTCACAGTTTTGAATGTGGTATTTAATACTTTTACTTAAAATTTAATACAATAAATGAAAAATAAGACTCATTTAAAGATAAAAGGGTTTTTTTTTAATTATTATTTTTTTTAGGTTTTAGTCTACTTTTAAAAGAAAAGAACTGTTGTAGCTGACCACAGCTCTGATGGAAGGGAATTTCAGAGAGTAAGACGATAATGAGTGAAGGCACCATAACCTGCTTCAGAATTTAGAGGTGTTGAGAGAAGAGCTTTGCTTGAGGATCAAAGAGATTTGTTCAGTGTGTGTCCGGCATGTCACTAAGGTAGTGTGTCCCTGGGCGACCTCAAAACTTCTCCTGGCAGTCATTGCCTTGGTTGGTAGCTTCCTGAGGATGAGGGAATGGGTTAATGTAATGTAAAGTGTGAAAAAGTATGGATGGAACAGCTGCTTCTGCATCAAAATGCTCATTAAAATTCACGGTAGAGTTGTTTTAACAGGTAGGTATCATACATTTCTTTCAGCGAGGGTGATTTATTCCATCCATATGAATTGTGAACACATATTGGAAGGGGTTTTCATCTATATTTCACTCTTTAAGTGCACCATCTGCAATGATAGACACTCTATGGTTTTTAATACTTGCGCCAACTTTCCTGAAGTGGTCCTCACACCTGGGGTGGAAGCATCTGTGCACTTTCCCTTTCATGGTCTATAAATTACAACCAAGTGGAAGGAAACCCCATTTAGATTTTGGGGCATGCTGGGGGACCAACATCTCCCGGCTGTGGCTGCATCTAACTGGACCCTGATGAGGCTTCTTGGGAAAAGTAGATCATAGCTGTTCTACTTGGTTTCTTTCTGATCTGCACAACTGATGAGATAATTGATGGATAAATGAAACATTTCCTGTTTTCTTAAGAGTAGTAGTAGTAGTTTCCCATCTTGTTTAAGATTCTCATTAATAAAACGAGCTGGAAGAGATGCAGGCTCAATGCAGACATCATGGTCCTTAATGTTCTTGGAGCAGCATAAAGCCAAAGCCATAATGTATTTTAAATCATGTTCGGATTTCATTATAATGCACTTATCGCACTCTAATAGCATGGCACGTATTATGCTCTCCGAGAAACACTTCAAAATCAATTACAGATACTCTTCCATTTTACAGTGTCAGCAGTCTCTGAAGTTTAAGGCAAAGTCCAAAAAAAGCACCAACAGAGAAGTTAAAAACTCACTCTACCACCCAGCCTTGTGCTCTGTGTATCAAAGAGAAATTCTGCTATAATAACATTTTCTGCATGGGGCATACACCTACCTCATCTTTAAAACTGGTCAGTTTCAAATTATTAATACAAAAATGAATACGCTATGAATAGATGGTAAAAGTGTCAAAGGGGTTGCAGGCTTTTATACATATTCCATAGAACCTTTGACACATCATGTATATAGTATCATGAAACATTAATGAATATACAGTTGTCTACATTGAAAGAATATAGATTAGCTCATTCCTGTAGAATATTACAACATGCTGCTCGAGGGTCTGCATGTGTTTACAGGGTGGTGGGGCATGTGTTGAGTCAGTATATGTCTAGAATATCAATGACCTCTTTACACCTCTGATTGCTCTGCCCCCAGGAGCTGAGCGATGAAAGAGAAAATTGGGAGGAGAGAGTCAGAGGTGAGTTTCAGGGCTTTTTCACCCAAACACGTCCCTGTCTGAGGGTGAAAATAATACTTCAGCCTGTTTGTTCTTTGTGAGCCCAGTGGAATCATCTCTGTATTGTTAGTTTCACATTTTCCTTACATTGGCACAATCATTAAATTTGATTGGGTTGTGTCCTGTTTAACTACGAAACAACATCCAACGCAGAGGTGAGCCATCTCGCTCGTAAATGAAAACTCAACAGTACTTACCGCTGCTTTCCTGGAATGAGCTCGGTGATATACAGTCAAATCAAAAGTTGATTTGAGGTATTAAACAGAGCCCGCTCTGGCAACACGGCTCGCCCTGCTCCCTTGGTAAGCACCAACTCAGTTTGGGCATCGGTAGACAAAGTGTGACATTTTACGGGGTTGGAATGGGTGCAGGATCTGCTGTCTTAGTCTCTTTGTGTGCTGGAATGGGGCCAAGAGCACATCTATAACCCCCCTGTGCCACTGAACAGTAGACAGAGGGGCTGCCAAGTCAGTGTTGGCACACCAAGGATAAACTCCACCACAGTCACAGACTAAATCCCCAAAGGAAGATTTCAGATACCTAATGGGGATTAGACAAACTAAGAAGGCAGGTTGTGAGAAATGTTTGAATAATTGAACTCATGGAGGCCAGCGAATAAACAAATGTACACCGAGGGAAATGTCAAAACAAAAGCCTCCAAGTTTACTCGTGCGAGGAAAGTGCATACAAGGGAAATGTGAGCTGTGCATTTGAATATGCAGTTGTGTTTATTTTATTGACTGCCTTTGTTGTCAGTGTGTGTATGTGTGTGTGTGTGTGTGTGTGTCAGCCTTGAGGTGGCCATCAGCAGCTAGCAGAGGCTTCAAGGTAACAGCAGTGAGCGCGCTAGAGGAGGGAAATTAATAGTCACCTTTAACTCAGCATTTTTATCAGTAAACTGTGCTCATTAGATCCGAGCTGTTTGCACTTTGGGGGCCACCAGAGAGCCTTTAAGCTAAATCTTTCACAGAGGAGGTCAGTCGTTACTGTAAGACACAAATGCATATAAAGTGCATTATCTGCTGAGATGTGAGAAGGGATTCACAAGACACTGCCAGAACAGAGGGCGTCGCACGGTCATACGGATTCATGTACCTGTTGAGCATGTCCATATAATGATGCATATTCATTTGAAACAAGTCACAAATCACTCTGGCGTGAAGCACAAGTGGATGCCTCAGTGCTTCTGCAAACTTACTAATCATTTATGTACAAAGCTAGAATTTTCATTAAACAATGAAATTAAATGCATGATCTATTTTCAGTTGTCTATTCCTTTTCATACATTTTCATTAAATTATTAATTTGATATGCATATACTTGTTTGTCATGAAATGAAATCATTTTATCATAAATTATTTAAAAAAAACATGACCTAGAGCCTACAGAATGTAAGCAATGTATGTTTTATTAAGTTAGCAATTTAGAATCATAATAAAAAATCTATAACAAAAGTAAATAAATAAATATATAAAAAATAATAAATCGAGACCCCTAAGCTATAATTTAAAATATATTTATTTCATTCAGTCCTAACATATTCTTTTTCTATTAATAAATAGACGAAAAGAGTTTAAGAGTGAATAGAAATAACTCACCATTCTTTCTGTTTAAACCCTTGAAATGCCTCATGTTTATTGTCATAACTTTGTTTGAACCAAACTTCTATTTTTACTTTCTGTTGAGATCCAAATGAAGATTGTGAAGCTAAAATCTGAGAGAAATTTGTCTTAACTTACGCACATGACAGTTATAATAATTCAAACAAACTTTTGTTCAAATATTCAATTCAAGTTTCACTCAACCCCCAGCTTTAGTGAAAAGGTAGATCAAAAGAATATAGAATGTTTAATAGAGCAGATATGCAATAATGTCTGGGAGGTATGGAGAATAAGCTTAAAGTAATGGTTTCACATTTTTGAAAAGTGCTTCTTTCCTCTTGAAAAAAAAAGAGTAGGAAGAGATGTACAAGTCTCTCATATCAGTGCAATACCTAAACAACATACAACATGGAACAAATATGAGGTTGAAGAGTGATATATATTGGACTTGAACTTACTAAATTAATAATAACGTTCCATTACAGTTGGATGTGTAAATTGGTAATGTTAGCTAAAAAGTTTGCCATATCAATGTAGCGACCTCTAGTGGCTATATGACAGTAGCAAAAGAGGAAGTCAAAATACAAATGATTTCCACCCAAGAAATAAATGTTTGTGTCCTGTGTGAATCCAAAAGTTGACGTTATTTTTGTAAGTCTAAACTTTACCAATCAAAAACACTGTGATGATAACTTTTACAGGCAGTTTTTGGCCTTACTGATTAGTTCCGTTCAACAGATATGACATCAAATATGCGTGGATGGGAATAATGAGCTTTATTATATAATAAGAGTTGGATGAGATATACATTCTCAAATCAGTATAATACCACAAACAATTTACAACATGTACGCTGACGTATTCCAACCAGCTGCTGGCTGTGACTTCATATTCAGCGTGGCGTTTATAACATGGTGGACTCAGTGGTGCCTCACTGCCAGGGATGATTTTCCACTAATATGAGCACTTGTCTCCCTTAGGACCCCTATTAAATAGACCTACTTACTCTACTAATCCTCCAAGTTTTGTCACTGAAACTAAACTAGTTTGTTTCTCGAGGCAGAGAGGACTGAGAATTTTAATGTCAGTGTAGTGTCTTCAGATAATTACAGAGGGCAGCTGACCATGAAATTCAACCCACCTTGTTATTTAGTGACATTTGAATTATTGGAAGCGCTCACAGACTCATCGTTTGAAAAGGGCAATCTGCGTGTAGCGTGCGTGTGTGTGTCTCTGTGTTTACGCTTTTAAGTGATGTTATATGTGTGTGTTGTCTTGAATTTCTATTCTAAGCCAGTATGAGTTTAGGAAGCGGGGACATTTTTCACAAGGTGAGGTCATTTCAGCCGTTCAGTATTTTATCAAGGGGGCCAGTTTACGGTCAGGGACTTAA
Source organism: Hypoplectrus providencianus (assembly GCA_028566105.1). Classification (NCBI taxonomy): domain Eukaryota; kingdom Metazoa; phylum Chordata; class Actinopteri; order Perciformes; family Serranidae; genus Hypoplectrus; species Hypoplectrus providencianus. Next base: position 15,079,836 of record JAOWBC010001714.1, read on the forward strand.
TTGAGTTAAAGGTGCTTCCAAGGAAAGCTGTACCGGGGCACGGCGGCATAAACAAGCACGTCTGTGTACCAGTGTGAGTGTGTGTGCCTGAATGTCTCGAGCAATTTGTCATTATCAAACAAGCGTGAGAGTATAGAACATAGCGTGTGCAGAAGTATTAATTTTCCATATTGTGCACATGTATATCCATGGTGATAATGAGATAACCATATGTGCTAAAGTGTGTGTGAGCTGCACACCCTGACCTTATTGATATTCCAGAGGACTGTACATATTGTTGGGATCGGATCCCTGTTGACTCAATTAGGGCTGCATATTGTTCTGCAAAGCATTGAATAATGTGGGGACAAAGACATTGACACTGTGTGAGTCTGAATATAAATGACCAAGTACTCGCACAAATTATTCTCCTCCTAGTTATGAGCTTCAGCATCGACTGCTGTGTCACATATTTCAGGCTTGATTGACATGTTTCAGTAAGGCCCTGAAAATGTCGAACTGGATCAAATACTGTACATCTGTCAGAATAATATTAACTAAGCCAGAACAGGTCAAACATAGAGCTAGTATACAAAGCATTCGCATTGATGGTACAGTAAATGTACAGTGTTGTGTGTTGTACATGGCAGAGGATTGTTCACAGGCTGAGCTAGACTGACTGTTGAGAGTTACAGAGATTTGCTCACTGTACACACTGCACCTGCTTCTCTTCAGTGCGGACAGTGATTGCTCTGAGAGCTTTTCCACTGGAGCACTATTGTTTTGCTTTGCTTTCACGAGTAAACGTACATGTTGAGATGATTACCAGACTCTGCAGTCACCCAGGCCCCCAGAAAAGAATGCAAACAGATAATATCAAGGGCGATATCAATCTACTGTTGCTCAGGCTCTGCTGGCTGAAGAGATACACTAAAATATGCCCTATTTTTCATCCATTCCATCAATTTAGTTTGTATCTGCTTTATACTGGCTTTACTGGGTCCACATGGTTCACAGAGTAAGAGAGTTTTATATTATACTCAATCCAAAAAAATATGCTTATTACTCAGGTTAGATCTTGTTTTAATGTCACAGGTCTGTGTCACTGTATTTGTACCCTCTGATCGCATTGTGTGTCATTACTTTCAGAATTAATAGCTTGTAAAAAAAAAAAGATTTATGCTATTAAATTACAGTTCTAATTACCATATTTTGGAATTTGTTTCACAATTATTCAATTGGTTGGAAAAGTATTATCTCCTGTCTATGGCTCCCAGTAGGCTACAGAGTGGTTTATTGTTGTAAGAAGCGCTAAAAATAGGAGTTTTTATTATTTCTATTAGTACTTCGAAGCATATAAACAAATTAATTTTGGAATGAGTTTCTATGATTTTACAACCCTTTTTAGGATGTTATGATCAAATTGCTGCTCATTTGGACTGCAGCTGTGGCCATTATTTTCTCTCTGGGTCTGTTCAGGTCTAATTATCCTCAGGTTTGTTCAGATTGGATCCATCTAATGAAAATTGATTTATGCACCTCAGTTTGGGTCAAACATTTAGTACTGGTTCACAGTTGGGTAAGGTACAAAAAATTCTAGGAGGAGTGTTTATGAAATGAAATTATCAAAATAATGTGAAAATTATAACATGGGTCGGTTACCTGATAAACCTAATAATACTTAGCACCCAAATTTGTAGCTCCTGTTAGCTGTACGGAGCTTTATAATGAGTTTTAGCTCATTGTTTAGCTGTTTGACTAACAACTTCACAGTTCATAGCCTGTATTTTGGCTGCAGTTGGTGCCTTTTTTCTGTGACATGCACAGCACAAAACAGACACAGTTACTGACTGGTGATTTAACATAATGGAGCTTTTAGCTGCTAAAAAAACCAAATACTTTCTCAGGAACACAAAGAGGAAAGGAGCTAACACAGAGTATGAACAAGACGAACATTAAGTAAATGAATAATAATGTTCCATGACTGCTGGATGTGTCAATAAACTTAAGAGGTGATGATATGTCGATGCTGTGCTCACCAGTAGGCATTGGCAGCTCTCAATTACTGTTCGTTCTTGCACTCCAATCAGCAATCCAGATAATTGTAGGCCTGGAGGCGCAGCGTAATATGAGCCCTTTTAATGACTGTTGTTCTGGTTGCTGTAGTTTTTATGACAGCAGCAAAGGAGGAAGTCAGGTCATATTATATGAAGAGTGATAAAGTCCGCAAAGGAAAGAGGTTGAAGATGACGGATGGGTCCAAAAAACATACGACTTTAATCCAAGAAACCAGTGCTAGTGTCCTGTGTGAAAATAAAAGTGGACATTTTATTTTCTGATGTTAGTGAGTTAAATTGTATTTTAAATTCAGTATGTAAGTATGTTATTTAGGCAAGCAGGTATTTTAACCCAAACCATGATCTTTAATCTGCTTTTGTGCATAATGTGCATATGAACCATGTATGTATCAGAAAACATAACTTTTTTTCTGCTGCTGCAAAGTGAAGAAAATAAGAAAAATCTGTAACTGCAGATTTAGCTGAAGACAAAGCTGCTGAAGATCTTGGATTATCACCTCTGGATATATCAGCTGGCAGCAGTTGCCTTTGATATATGACAGGTTATTATTGCACACACTGTATGAATGGTAGGATTATCATCCATTTTTTGCTCCTATGAGAGGAAACCCTTTTTGTCAATTAATTTTGAGTGGTGAAGGAGGGGCGTATCATTTCATTTTTTTCCCTCCTCATCAGTGAGTAACCCACTTTCCTGCGCATCGTTCTCCTGATAGAGGTTTCCTATCCATAAATGCAGTTTTGGTCCAAGATCCGCCCTGCGCAGAGAGAGAGAGAGAGAGAGAGAGAGAGAGAGAGAGAGAGAG
>JAOWBC010001714.1:15087092-15103625 GCA_028566105.1 Hypoplectrus providencianus
CACCATTACTTTCCTCACCATGCCCTGTGGTTAGAAAGAAAGCTCTTTCAGTTCAGGATCATCGGAAACATTGACTTTAAATTTTGAGAGCCCTCCTCCTCCTTCATTCACTCTGTGTTAGCTACACTAGTTTCTGGCCTTGAAAATTAAGTGCCACTTGTACAAAAGCTCTGATGCAGAATATCAAAATACTCTTCATTTTAAGAGGCAAGTGAGTGGTTCGGTTATTTGCACTTAGCACAAAGGCACATATAATTATTGTTATTATTAATAAACAGTGTAAAGCCATGCATGCTTTCATTCATTGACTGGATTCTCAATTTACCTGTAGCCCAAGGCTGTTGGTATTGGTTTTTGGACAATGTCATGATTGGACTTTGAATTTTACACTATGAACATGAGGAGCATCGAGATGACTTGTTCCCAACCTGTTTTCCTTCACTTTTATGTTATTGTGTATTACCACCAGTCATTTAATGGCAATGAGGGGAACCACACATTGATCATTAACTGTACGCTGCATCCAGGCACACACACACACACGGTTCAATGATGCGGCACTATTAGGCCTAATGGTAATGTGTTTCATGAGTGTCCCCTGTTGTGGATGTGTGAGTCAGACTGAGAGGCTGACAAATTGCAGCATCCTGCTAAATGTCAGAGTCATGGAGGCCATAAATGGCTCTGAGCTCATTGCTGTGACACACTTGGCACCCTGTCATTGTGCCCCGCCATTCACAACCTGCCCGGAAGATCTGGTGTTGAGCAGATGTTTGATTCTGGATTGGTATGTTTGGTGTTTGTGGACAGATGATTAGCAACTGAATTGTTTTCCCTGCTCTGTTATCTGTTCATTGTGTGCAGCAGCAGCAGCAGCAGTTTGATTTCCTGTTCATGCTAGCCTGTTGTCTCTCAGATAGACCTGAGAGGCTGAACCGGTCTCCTGTTGCGTTGACAGTAGGATTGTGGAAGAGGAGGGTGTGTGTGTGTGTGTACTGGATATATCTGTTTGCGTATTAAGAAGGGGGTAGTTGTTGAGCTTGGCCTCATCAATAAAGCAGGGGCCAGAAGTGGGTGTCAGAGTGACTAATGATGTGGCCCACTGCATCTGCTGACTAATGTAAACCTGCCTGACATTCTGCTCTCAGTTTACGTCATAAACACACACAAACCAGCCATATTCACAGAGACAATATATGGTCTTGTGCATGCTCAAATGCATAAAGACCAATATATTTGTGTAGTCCCATCTGTGTGCGTGCTAACCAACCATTTTTGATGGTGTAAGCATCTAAGCATATATATTTCTTTTTTATCTTGCATTGAAAACCTCTGCTTGATATGACTGTCTGCCGTGCAGAAAATTCATACTCATCTGACTAAATAAGATGAAAGCCGGTTCCCACAGACGATGTTTTCCTTGACTTCTTGTCTCCCCGTCTAGGTGCCTCAGGGTTTAGTGTTGCGCTGTTGAGAGTGTGTTCTGCTTTGTTCTCCCTGTGGAGCAACTCATATCATCTGCACCTTCATGTTTAATTTACTGCTAACTTGTGAGCTTTAGCCCTGGTGTCAGTGCAGCACTCTGAGAAATCCTGTGTTTGCATGTGTTTTGATTTTATTTTGATATTTTGTGTGTGTAAGTCCCTTTGTGTATGCACATGTGGTCATTAGCATTATTGCACACAGTAGTAACAGGTGCCTTGTTTGCACCACATACATGCTGCCCTGCCTGCTGTGGCTTTTTGAGTGTTTTGTTTATCTGACAATAATCCGGCCACAGTCAGAATCCATAATCCCCTCCAACAATGGGCAATGAAATACCAGGTGAATAGCTTTTTGAAGTGCAGCTTTGCCTTCTTCCTGGAAGCAGAAGTTGCTTTAATGACAACAGCACGTCAGAACAGAAGGGGAATAGAGTATGGGCTGATATGGGAGGAAGGAAATAAGATAGAGAAAAAGACATAACCAGGCATCTATTTATTGCATCAGACTTTTAGTTGTCTTTGCAGTCGGATAAAATTGCTTGGGAAATAAAGTATTTTTGAAAGAAATTGGCTTTGGTACAAAGAAAAAGTCTAAAATCTCAAAGGCAGACCTTAGAGGCTGTGCTGCTTCTTCCAACCAACGTAACAAAAAGAGGTTAACCACCCATGCAAGCTAGCCAGCCACCACCCAGCACTGGCATCCTTAGAGCCCTGTGCTCACTATAGCAGAGCTAAAAAGCTTAGCTCAAATCCTGCAAAAGAGGGGCAGGCAGGCAGGCACACAGTGGTGAGGCTTTAGTTAAATCAGAAATATTTAGGCAATAGGACCTGTGAGGGATTTTATTCCCGAGGTTGTTAAACAAATTGATTTTGACCTTTTGAGTGATAATAGCTTTGAGCATTTGTCATATTTGGTTGAACCTGTATTATAAACTGCTGTGTGGCTGGGGAGGCAGCAGAGCGGGTGTGTGATTGGGAAAGAGACAGCAAGCTTTTCATTACTGGTCCATCTAGACTTCATGTAGTTTATGCATTTAGTCAGACTGTGTGTGAGAGGTGGAAGAAAATAATGAAAGCAAACTTGCCTTAATTGTTCCAGCGGATCCCAGTTCTGCAGTTAGGTTTGTAATGGCTACTAACAAGACTCTCAGTCTTTTGTTTTATTACCTTTATTCATCACGATCTGTTTGGAGAATTTTGTTTACATTTAGCACTGGGACTGAATTGCTTTAATGGCTTACATTTTATGTTAGTACGCCTGAAATGTTTTCACAGTTGAACCTCCTAAAAGTTGTAGAAACTGTTCAATACACTATATTTGAAAAAACAGAAAAGCAATTAGACAATATTCAAATGCTGTATCTTTTCATATCATAAACTTTGCTTCTACTAATGAGCTGCAGTCAGACAAATGGATTATGTTTTGAATTACCTAACTGATTTTTCACAATGACATTATGCCCATTAAAATGCTAATTCAGCACATAGGAGGGAGATACTCCTGTAACCGCATGTTATCAAACTTTTTCACTGACTGCGCCGCTTAAGAAACTAATTTTTAACGTTCAGATAATTGGTCGAGCATTATCTAACTAGGGGAAGGAAAAATGTGTGTTTAGTTGTCTATTTAATTATGAATTTCCTTTATTTTTTGGCTTCTGGGCTGAATGTCAAAGCCCACTTGTGTTTTGAATCTCTGGAGCAGCTTTCCCCATGTGAAACCTCCTCATGCTTTTAGCTAGATGGAGCAAAGAGTGGTTTCAAGTAGGATTTTTCATTAATTGATAATGATATAAATAACAATATAGCAAGCTTTCTGGCAATTCAAAAATAGTCAATGAGACATAACGCCATGGCAAATTATCCCCATAATTGATTCAGCTTTAATTTGGCTAACATTCTGATAATTTCACTTTAACGACTAATGTAAATGATCACGTTACGATAATTGATGTGTGTGAAACTAGAGTCACACTGTAGGCCAAATAAATATCCCTATTGTCAACCATTGTTATCCACATAACCAGACTGTCACACAAAAACAAATACAGTTAAGTGAAAATACAGTTGCACTTTAAAAAAATCGTCACCCAGGTTTTGCCCAAGCATTCTTACTGTTTTTTCTCATCAGAGTTATTTTTATGTTGGAAATAGACATGTACACCTCAGAGACATAAAATTAATTTCACATGTAGATTGTTAAATATGTATAAATCAGTTCTACCTAAAGTGGTAGTGTCAATCTTATTTGAAAGGTCCACGAAAACACCAAAAAGTGTGGCATTTGATGTGACCAGAAAGGGAGAATATTATCAAAAAGAAGCTGATCTGTGAAATAGTTACAATATTTCCCATGTTCTCATCTCTTAAAATGCACTATAATATGCATTACAAAACAAATCAGCTGCTGTCTCTGCTTCTAGCATTCGTGCACACTCATTAGGCCAGTCCATTTGATGAAGTATTGATGAGACTTGGAGTGTTTGGTTGTGTTGTAGTCATTTGCATAGCCATGCCTGAGTATGATTAATATCCTTATCAAAGAGCAGCTTCTTTTGATCACTGCCCCTCTGAGATCAATGCAGCGCTCTCTGTCTCCCAGACAACCACACAAGACCTTTCACGTCGACTGCTTGTTGCTGCGGTGCAAGGGTTATGTTTGCATGTAGGGTACTTGCGTATGTGTGTCTGCACTTTGGGTTCATGCACCTGCTCGTCTTCACTTGTCCCCGTGATGTGTGGCCGTCTTTGCGTGCACGTGTTCCCATCCTCTTTCACAAGTCTTTGTCGAGCTGATTTATAGAGCATTTATTCTTGAGCCAACAGCTTGTGAAAAACGATGATCAATGCAGATGAGCGTATATTGATTTGGGAAGTAGAGAGAAATGGGGCGGCCATTGTTATTGCTACTAATTAGAATGGGTGATGAGGATATGACTAAAAGATAGCAGCTAAATGTGATGTCACTGTGCCCTTATCTTGGATTTATGAGAGTGGTTAAGGAAGTAATTTGTCCGTGGTGATTTAGGTCCACATATGTTCGTCGCCTTTTCTTCCTCGGGGTAAGGTTGATTAGAGAGGTGACCTGCACTCCTCTCAATTAAGACATATCTAGAGTACACTGACAGGAATTGTGAGTGCATAACATGCATACAGTTTCCCACCGTATGAAATATTTGTGGCTCTATAGCATGGTTACTGTAACTGTACCCTGTAAGAAATGTGAAATTAGCGCATTCAGATTTCTACTTAATGTACAGTGAAATGCAAATATGTCTATTGTGTGTACAGTCTGAGCACTGCAGTGCATACATCAAACCAAATCAATTTATTTCATTCCCTTCAATATTTCTAATTTCTTCATTAAATCAAGATTAATAATTCATGATAACAGGAGGAGATATTATCATGGGGTTAAAAAGGATTTTCTCATGAGGGTGATATATGGAGATATTCCAGGGAACATTTACATTTACAGTCTCAGTATTTGGCAGGCGCTCCTATCCAGAGTGACTTGCAGCACTCCTCTGTATTCATAATTTAAACATCATCAGTTCAAGTTAAAGGAGTCAGTGATAAGCTTAAGCTCTGTAGGTAATAAAAAGATAACTGTGCTGAACTAACAGTTTAAACTCAGCCTAGATTTCAAAAGAAAAAAATATGACTTTTAAAAGCATTGAGCAAGTAAATACCATTAGGTCTCCATTTATACGTGGTGTTAACATACAATCTAAATCTTGATAAGAAAAAACTAAAATTTTACCAGCAGTGAAAATGCAAAGGACAGTGGATTGGATGCCTTTATTCTGGTACAGAGGACATTTTAGTATCAGGTTAAAATGGAGAATTGGAAAAGTATATTTCTGAGCATATTTTTAAGTACCTTTAATTAACAACTTCCTCTGTGGTCAGTGTTATTGCATAATCCTGTGTTTTACTATTTCATTGCTGTTTTTCTTCCTTTTCCCTTTTTTGTGCAACAGCAAACAGACAATAAAAGCTATGGTACAATAGGCATTTGGCATTAATCCAGGCAGGTCTGCAAACTGTAAATAACAGTTTAGAGACTGTAAAGGCTTTGTAACTTAATTTTAATACACCAGGACTTGTCATGAATTATGGATTAATTACCTTTCCACTCTGACAGTGGTGAGTGGAAACCCAGATTTAACAACAACAACAACAACAACAACAACAACAGAAATTTAAATTCACAAATGGTGGATTTAACAGATTATCCTCTCCACACTATTATGTTTAATATCTTTGTCCTCTCTCTGTGGCTGTGAAGTAAAACCAGAGGGATTGTGAGTGTATTAACAAAGCTTCAGCAGCATATATATTCACCTTCGGCCTCAAAATAGTTTCCATGCAACAGTGACCTCACACTGAACTCACTAATTCTTTATGAAAAAGATGCACTACATATATCTGAAATAGTGAATCTGAACTCTGACCTCCCAACTGTTACCCTCCTTTAGTTTGTTTTTCCTTACCCTCCCTCTGCTCTCCCTCACTCTTCCTTCCAGAATAAAGAGATGTATGGAGACAGTGTGCTCCTTGCTGCCACCAAGCCCGCTGACCCCTATTCCCCATTCCACTGCTGCCAAAGAAAAAAAACAACAGAAAAGAGGTCACAAAACAGAAATGGCACTCCATTTTCACTCTTCTCACCTTAGTTTTTTCCCCATCTCTCTGTGACTCTGCCATTGCTCTTGGGGTGGCAACATGGCTCTGTCAGTCTGCTGTTTGTTCCAAACTGAAACCTTGACCACTGAATGAAATACGGTGCAGACTTTTTTTTTGTGAATCCTATTGATTGGATAACAAATAAGCCCACTACTGAGATCTAACAGTGGTTTGGAAACTAATAAGTTTGCATTCAATACTGACGATATGGACTTTATATTGTAGAGTACCATCCTGTACATCTTTTGAACACTGGACATGTTGGGTGTTCTGCATACCTTAGTTATACTAAGTGGTTATTTCAGTTACTGTTGACTTTCTATCATCTTGAACCAGTCATGGCAACAGCCATTCAAAAACACAAATCACCTTTCTTCCACATTCAAATGCTCCTTTTTACCTTCAGCAGGTCATCTTGACCATGTCTACATGCTTTAATGCACTGAGCTGCTGCCATGTGATTGGCTGATTAGTTAATTGTGTTAACGAGCAGTTTAACAGGTGTAGATAATAAAGTGGCCGCAGAGCGTATATGCTGATATTATATAATTCCCGCCAACATAAAATTTTCTATCACAGTGCTGGCACTTAATTCTCAAACTCTCCAGACCCAGTCAGACAGTGCATTATGCAGGGTACAAGTGGAGAGGCCATACTGCTTTTCCTGTTGGAAGACACCCAAATCAGAAAGTGTTGTTTGCTGCATCTTTTTATTTTATTGTTGGCAACCACGGGATCAGCTATTCTTAGTTTCAATAATATCACTGTGAAGTTAACTTCTGTAATTTTTATTATTTTAGATTTAAAAATGGACAGGTGGGGGCCCTTGCTCTAAACCAGAAATGCCAGATGGTTTGTTACAGAGAACCATCTGAGAAGCAGTCACTGGAAATTGTTTGGAAAAGGGCAAACCCTTTCAAAAATGACCTGGCAAGAGATTTGATGGAAGATCTGTCCATCAAGTCTATCACTGGCAGACAAAACCAGTCAGGGGAAAGTCTTCAGTTCTGTTCTGATATAACCAATGCTACTGGAGCAGCTATGCTTACATGTTTAGGAACGGCTATTTGTGATTTTGCAGAATCTGTATGAGCAAACACATTTTCTTGATCTGATAATTCAGTCTTGTGATATTGGGGGAAATCAGCAGCAATGTAATGTAACTTGCTCTGTCCCTGATGGGAGAGTGAGAGGCTTCTCCTAAATAGCATGTTTGGCTGGAAACGGATATCCGTGTGGGTAAATGAGACTCTCAGAAGGAGGAGAAATCACGGGGAGTACACCAGCTGGTTCAGGAGCTTTTCCTGGATCATGATGGGTTCAAGTCTTATTTAAGGATGAGTCAGAGACAGTTTTTTTTTTCCTCTCAGTTCATCTGATTGGACAAAACACAAATGACGTCAGGCGCTTTTTCAACTTGAGGCGTTCAGGGCACTCCTGCAAAAATGTGAAGTGGAGCAAAAAGCTTCACTCTCATTGAAAACAATTACAAAAAGCTGCCCCTGGCTGCTTAAATGCGCTCTGTCTGATCAGCCCCTAACACAGCGTGCCAGGAGCATTCAACTCAAAGCACAGCTTGAGCCAACATAGAGCTGGGTTTTAGATGTTTTCTTTTTTTTTCCCCACTAGTAATATAGATCTAAGAACACCAGAGTTTTCTTCTTTCATCCATCTGTGTTGATGAATGATACATTACAGACTAACAGTGCTGCATGGCTGTACACTTTCATTCTTCTTTCCCTTTGACTTCTTCTCCCTGTTTCACCACCTCCAACCTTCTCATCTTTCTTTTCTTCTGTTCGACTGAACTGATGTGTATCCTGAGGCTGTGGGTGCGTGTGTTTATGTGCATCAAAGTTATGTTGACTGTCTCTGTTTCCTACTGCGGACACCTATGTTTACATGCGTGGTACGTTCTGTTCTGTAACTTGGTGTGCCTCGCTAAAGTAATTATGTGCCTCCACATTTAGTTTTATGTCCGTGGCTGCTGTATTGAGGCTGTTACAAAGGCAAAAAATCACTAAAGTAATTTTCCAGGTCTGCGGTTTCTAGGTACACAGCAATAGATCACAGTAATTTCATGTTTCTGCTCATACCAGTGAATGTCGCTTGTGCCACGATTACTGATGGAGCACAGGTTCTGCTGTGATCAAACACGCCAGAGTCAAGGGCCAACTATCACAAGTCTAAACTATTGGTTTTTAATGTTGTAAAACTAAATATACTAACTTAATTGATGATTTTTTTTTATTTTTTTTATCAAAGCCTACTGTTGAGTCCAAACAAGAAGGAAACTGTATATTTTATTGTTAAATTGTAATGTGATATATTATTAGCAATTTAAAATGATTGGATGCAGATTTGGAATAGTAATTTATATGAATAATACAACATGCTAACACTTTGACCTGATGATGGAGCAAGTTAAAGTCAGAATATTTCTTAAGTTGCTCCAATTCATCCTGATGTCTGGCAATTCTTCCAACTGCTATCAAAGTATTTCATTTAAAACCACAGATATCATCACAATTATGGTGCTAACTGATATGTCAAAGGATCACCGGAGTTTGTTTTTTTCTTTATTATTATAATAATTATTATCATTATTTGGAGTTTGTGAACAAAATTGCATCCATCCATCCAGTTGTTGAACTGAAGTGGTGGGCTGCCAAACAAATCAACATTGCCCTACAATCAACAGCTTACAAGTTATTTTTATGAATTATGAATTTGGAAATAATTTTTGTCCTTGATCACAACAACTCCATAAAAACTGCAGTAAGAAAAATGGTGCAAGTAATCCATAACCTCTACATGATGAATAAATAAGACCAGATTAAACATGTTTTAAAAAAAGGGGATGCGGCTACTAGTAGAGCTGTTACCTGCTGCCTGTTTTTGTGTTTGAGGTCACACAAGTCAATATTGCATCCCTTTCTGCCTTGCAAAACCTGCCACTGAAATGATTCTTTTCAGCTCTGTTAGATGCTTGCTCAGCCTCCTCTCTTTTGTTGCTGGTATGTATTTTAACCTCTTTTCATGCAGAGATCTGGATGCTTGCCCATTTTTTTTTTTTTTTTGAAAAGAGATATCGAGCGCCAAGCCTTTCAAGCTTCTGCAAAATGCATTTACCTGGCCACCTGTCAGCCAAGAGGGGAGTTTGTTGTGGCCAATGTGACTGTGAAGGGTAATTGACAGGGAGGGTCTTTCAGTGAGGTAATTCAAGCATGTGCTTTGTTTTGCCACCCACTTTTTCATCATTGACGTGCCATGCATGCAAACGCTGACCTGTCATAGGACACTGTGTCCTGGCTAACTTCCTTGAAGCTAACTGGGCATAAGTGATTGGAGTGATGCTCAAGGTGTTGAGGTAAAAAAACAATGTGCATGAGACGTGTGAACATTTCATTATGGAAACTGTCCCCCTCCCTTTCTTCCTTTCTCCCTGTCTCTCTTTCACTGTCAGTCACAGCTGATTGCCTTCAGCTACGTTCCTTCCAAGCCCACTGCACTTGTGCCCACTCCTCCAATTCAATTACCAGCAGGCTCTCAGCGAGGAGCCTGAAAATGAGTCAGTGATTATCAGTTTCCAGGGTTTTTAGCAGCATCCTGGACGACTGATGGCTTCTGCCCACAGAGTGGCTATAAAGACACATGGTGAAACCAAACCCACCACACCCAATTCTGAACGAAAAAGCCCCCTCTTACTATTTCCTGCAGCACTCAAAGTTATATTAATCAAAGATCAATCAGGTTTATTTGTCAAAAGGAAGTCATACACTTCCAGTGTATGATTTGTGCATCATTTGTACAGGATGTTTCCCCATCAGGAAACTTTTTCCTTTTTCTTGTTGGAGTCCTCTGCTGTGTCAGACACTCCAGGATCCAGCCAGGCCTTGACGAAATGAAGGACAAAACAGCTCCTTAAATCCAGTTGGAAACTGTTGCAGGCACAAGGTCATCCAAAGCCTGTAAACTGGCCAGCAGGACACCCAGTGTGAAAGATCCGCATGGCCTTGTCAGTGTTCAGCTCCTCCACCTCTGCTCAGTACCTCTCCAATAAAGAAAACGGATGCAGCCATGTTCTTGCTAGTCCACCTGGGGTCAGGATCGCAGCTTTTTGCCCATCTCCTCTGTCTTTTCCTCAGTGTTTTCTCTGATGTTCACATTTTCCGGCTAGATAGCAGAGACGGCAAGAGAAGAGTGGTCTTTATCAGTCACAAAAGCACAACTAATGAACAAATTTAGCATACAATTAGCTCAGCTCACTGGAGAAGTCCGATTTTTATGATTTTAAGCGGATGGTTTTGGCTGTGCAAACATAATAAGAGTTATGTTTAATTTTGAAAGCCTGTGTTTTGATCTATAGGTTTGTCATCCGCTACTTTGATCCAGACTGAGGTCCTCCCACTGCAGGCGCAGCTCAGAATATGTCTTCTGTGAAGTGCTTATGGAGCGAAACCCCTTAAAGTAGTTACTAAAACAACAAACATGATTATAACAAAATTATTAAGTCTGATTGAAGACTGAGTGGCTGTACCTGTTGTATGCAGGCTAGCTAAGCCTTGGTTTGATTGCACCACACTGCATAAAGAAAAGGCTGACTTAAGGAGACGATTACACCATCAATTAGTTAGGCATTGTTGTCTCGTCTTATTGGAGTGGCTCTTGATTTCGCCGGCTCTGATCAAACACCAGAATGTAAACAATTATGGATTAGACAGCATTGTGTCGACTGGGCAGACACACTCATTACAGAGAGGATAATGGGGGCTGAAGTGAATGTGAGTGATAGTTATTCGCATATGTAGGCCAAGTTATAGAAATAAATCGCCTCTCATTTCCCTGTAGAGAATGTGATAAACGCTGTCTGAATGACTCTGATTAATCTTCCCAGACTCGCAGCCAAAGCTTCCGAACAGGTAGACGTCATTGTTCCATTTTTTTCTCTCACTTGTGCACTGACATACATGCAGATTTTTCCTCCCGTTCGCACACATGCACACCCTCTCTCTGTGTCTCTGCGTTTTTGGGTGTACTGTAATTCATAAACTGTGTTCTGTGCTGATTACCCAGGGTGACAAAAGCAATTGTTCTGCTACACTAAATCTGTGGGGATTAATGCTTGTCTCTGGAGCTGTTCCCTCTCTTTTAGTGTATGTGTGTCTGTGTGTGTATGGGTTGTCTCTTCTCCACCCTGACAGGCTTCACTGAGGATGATCTTACTGGATTTCATGTCATGACATTTGATTTGCTGTGGTTTATTAAAAAAAAACAAAAAACAAACATCCTCCTCTTTTAATGGGTAAACTGTGCCCAGTACTTACATTATTGGAGTTCTCCTCTTTCATTTTCGTGTCAGTGGACGGACATAGGACGTGTCCTTCACAAAGCCAGGCATCAACTTTTTTTGATCCAGATGTCTTTGGGGGATTACTCATGCTGAGGGATTAATCCTGCCATGTGCCATCTGACAGCGCCAAGCACTGGGAAGAGCATAAAAGTCAAGTCATGGACTAACACCATTAATAGATTTCGGTAAGCCTTTTTTCCCTTCAAAGGTTGACTGGTGGTAATATTAATTCAATTTTTAAACCCCTCTCGTGAGTAACCCGTCTTCTACCTCTCTGCCCCGTGAGGGCCGAGGCCATGGTCCACTGCCGCTCAATAAGAAGGCTCCTCAAAGGGTTTTAAGCAGCCTCATTTCACGAGAGACAATCTGCATTATGTTTTAATCTTATTAGCATTGAATTAACACCAAATCAATGACCTGCTCAAAATATATAGCTTAAAAGGCTATCCAGTTTTCAGCTGATATGCAGAACAGTTTTTGAAGCACTTTTCACAGCGCAGGAATCACTGAAGCTATCAGTTTACTGGGGGTGACAAATCATGCTGAATGCACCATAAGAAAACCACTTTAGCTGTCGAGGGGAGGCAGCCCATAACCTTGGCGTCCTATACATGAACAATACACTTCAATTTTACATGTGAGGGACAATTGAACACATGCACGGTATGAGCAAATTGATTTTGTTTCTCTGCAGAGGTTTGCCAGATAGGACATAACCCTCACCGTGCAGATGTAGTGTGGAATATAGAGTTGGTCTGTTTCGGAAATATGATGCTGTCAAATGTGCGTATCTAAGAAGTTTGAGGAAATGGGGTTATAGCATTAAGTCTACACTAAAGTAATTTACTGGCTGTGTATTTGTTAAAGGCTACATGAAGTCATGGCATGAAATAAATCTGCTGATGTTCAAGAATCTAATCTACAAAAGTGTTCATATATTTATTACTCCAAACTTGATTTTACCTTTTTGATTCCAGTATCCTTAAGTGTTCAATGTACCATGAATCATCCATCTTTAAAAATTACATTCAAAGAAATGTCATTTTGGAGGAAAATGTAATAAATCTCAAATATTTCGTCATGTAATGTTAATCTTTATCAGTACATCACTTAACTCATCCTACTTCTGTCTCTGCATCTCATTTCGCTTTTCCCCTCATCTGTGAAGTAGTGTTGATGTTGTGAAGATGAATTTTGGAAGATTCTTCGTTATGATTTTAAAAGTGGATCTATCTTTATTAAGTTGCCATTGTAATGCATTGCAGACTTTGTCCTTTCATTCTCTCTCCCTCTTTTTCTCATACACACATGCACACACACAATGACTTTGGACCTGCATAGCTGCGACACACAGGCACAACACTCAAAGCAGGCTCCATTACAATTAATTTATCAGAGTTTGTGCTCCACGCTCAATAGCCTTCGGCATGTGTAGACACACAGCAGGGGAACCTCATCTCCCAGCATGTTTGTGAGGTGAAAGAGAAAATTATGTGCTTTTCATTATTAATACTACAATAGCAAGGGATGAGTAGAAGGAGGATAAAGCATAAGGACATTTAAAGCCCATTGGTCTGATCGTTGCTTCTATGAAATACATAAAAAATACAAATAGATAAGAACAACAGGCGGGCAAACTAATTGCATTTCAGAGCATTGCCACATTTTAGAGTGTTTTTTTTTTTTTTTTGCTTTTTCGTAATGAGTCGAAAAACACTCAGCAGTACTCCTTTAAAGTTAATATAGAAATTTCCCTCTGCAGCTGCTGGTAGAATGAGAGTTAACTGTGTTTCTTTAATGGGGACTCACTGCTGGTAACGCACAGTAGGGAAAGGCAGTAACCAATGTTTGGGAACTCCTGTAGATTTAATGGCAGTATACTGTACTGTAGGAAGACTCTAACATAGAAATATATGTAGGTGGTCACATCATGATTGACATCACAATTTACTGCTGGGACTCAATGAACCTGTGTCATGTGACCAGTGGGAGCAGTTTGACTACTACGACAGCGAGTGAGTCATTTTTCCCTCTTTTCATAACAAGATTAGTAAAGGGATATGCCAATCTCATAGTTGGCATCAATATCAGGTTGATATTACTGGATTGGACATTGAAAGAGAAGAAATCTGATCTATACGCCTGAACGTTAACGTGAGTGATTCACTAAACCTGCCATAGAGAGAGAAATACCAAGATGTATTGCTGTCAGACCTGAAAAAGTGCTAATTGGTTAAGGTTACTTGTTTCTATAGATACAATTTAGGTAGGTTTAGGAATATTGAAGGAAATTCTTTAGCTTTCTAAAGGAACTGCATTTGAGCCATGTCATCCATTGTGTATGAACTCTACAACAATCTGAAGCAGAAAGTCTTTCTTCTGATTCTACAAATTTGCTTTTAACCAGAATACTATTTTTCCAATTATAGGTGCTGTCTTTATCTATCAGAATTGGTTCTCTAGAGGATTTTACCCATGGCATGTCAGAATAGAATAGGCTAAATTTATCCATTATAAAAACAGTAACACTTATAGCATTAGTCTAGGAATGATAAAATGGGAAATATGGAAATAAACTTCATCTGCTGCCATTTCCTTCATGCAGATGGAGATTTGCTGGCTCTGCCTTGTCATTTGCTACGAACCAAAATGCTGTGAAACTGCAGCAAGCAAATTCCTTTTGGTGTCTAATTGAAGTGGAATGGTTGTATGCCAGTAATGAAAATGCCACTCTACCATTTCCAAATACATTATGTCCTTATCGCCGCTCAACCATAGCAAGCAGTCCACCGTGGCTCATGGACTTTAAATTTGAGAAAGTGTTTGGATAGTTTCTCCATTTCTGAGAGCCACTTATCTTTAATAAACAAACCCTGTTGCCCAACATGAGAATATTAATATCCCACTATGCCTTTGCTTTACAGTTCACACATTATTCTGCTTCCCTCTTCTACAACCAACACTTTGCATGCTGAGTGAGTTATCTGCGTGACAAAAACAGCAGCATCATCCAGGGGGATTTATCTATGCAATCCAGGTTCCTATCTGCGCACCTCACCAATGTGGCTAATCAGTGTTGGACAGCGATGATAGCGGTAGCCTAATGGGTGGATATAGATTAGACAGCTGTGATGGATGTTTTGGTCAAGTGCTTTGGATCATAATGAATGATCCCGGGCCAGGTGGACCAGGCCGGCAGCAGGTGGCTGTAAGTGGGACAACAGCTTACCAATAGTTCCCCTTGGCTGGACACTTTTTGTCCATTCACACCTTTAGGCACAAACCCCTCCGTATCTGCTCTACGTTGTTCGATGTGGTCTGATGTGTTGCATGTATGCATGAGCCAGTAAGTCGGAAGCAAATTGTCAAGAGAGCGGAGCAATTTAGAGACTGAGTGATAGACAGAAAAGAGACGGCACACGCCACACAAGTGTGGAGACAGTGTTTCTGTGTTGGTTATGCTCTAGCTGTACCGCGGGGGAGCTGTGACTTTTAAACAGATGCAGATGAGGCCTGGGCTGCTATAATTAGAAGGACTTGGATAGTGAATCGCACATTTCAACTTTCACTTCTTTGTTACCTGTTTTCGCTCCCGCAGCTTTCCCAAACAGCTTGAGCAGAGCTTATTACTTCCTTGAAGGCTTGGAAATGTTAGATGTCTTGGTACTTCACATTGCTGTTCATCATTAGTGAGTTGTGCCATGTACTTTCACTGAGAGAAGGATGGGACGCAACGTCTTGTGTGTTAAGAAACAAAAAGTGCCTGGATGGAATTGAAGAGTGCTGTCCACTGGCCATTAAACCAAGAGAAAGATACTGAATCAGAAAGTGGAAAGTTGGTCAGGGAGTAAACTAAAGTTTTTAGGGAAGACTGAGCAGAGATACAAGCACACTGGCGTGCACTTTTCTGCTGTATTTGTATGTGCCTCGGTTTTCCTTTTTTCTGTGGAGCAGCAGTCGTAAACTTGGCCTGTGCTCCAGTCTCCAGCCGAGGGGTCATTGATGTGTGTTCTATACAGAAGGCATGCTGGGAAACAGTAACAGATTTGAGCCAGGCCCCATGGACAACCAGACTGATACGAAAAACCTGGCCAAATGCTTTTAAAAATTCACAGATGGCTGCTATTGAGGGCTTTACCGTTCCAAATGTGTGCATGTGCATGTTTGGTACCTGTGTGTGCATGTATCTTACCATTTGTATGTGTGTGTATGCAAGTTAGGATAAGGGTTTCAATATCTTCTGCAGATCCTGCATAAATTATAGTTGTTTTGAGACTGTGAGGGAAAAAAAAGCCTCAGACTCCGTATCGTGCTGAAGCTGATTGGCCTAACTAGTCAAATTGTTTGCCATCACAGACTATCACATGGTCTGTGTTTGCTCTAAAATATCAGATGATGTTTGTGGTGGTTTACAGAAACGCTTCTTCTCTGATGCATTTGTTTACATCTTACCCTGTACTCATAACCAGACAGAGTAAAACAGCTTCTGGATCCTCACTTTCTCTCACCTGTGCTTGCTGTTTGTAGACTGTAGGCATTATTTTGTGCTCTGAGGTTTTCTTCCTGCTATTTTTAGCTTTCTTCACCATGATTGCCTTCAAATCTTCATGTTCCCCCCGCTGGTGTGGATACTAAATTAATGAACAAAAAAGGCTGAAGTGATTATACCAAGGGTCTGCAAGATAGCCAAAGCCCAACTAGACCCAAGGGTGTGTAATTATTAGATAGGATGAGGCCCATTTTTGTAAGCATATGCCTCCATATGCTGATGTCTGTGCCTTTAAAGATGGATATTATAATTTTAGCCTCAACCGCAGTAGAGAGGCATTGGACAGTCTGTGGCCTAGCAATTAGCAATCAGGCTTTAAACAGGAGACCAGCAGTTCGAGTCCCAGGACTGACAAGCCAAAACCTCGCTGGGCAGTCAGAAAATGTGCTGCCCACTACTCCTAGACTTGGTGCATTCACAGATGTGTAAAAGGATAGATTAAAGGCAGAAGTTGGACA
>JAOWBC010001714.1:15103725-15131276 GCA_028566105.1 Hypoplectrus providencianus
GTTGTCTGGTGGTGTGCTTCTCTCAGGATTATCTTTAATACCTTTTGCATGATTTGCCTCAAGTGGCATCTTGAAGTCAAAAATTCAACTATTCCAGTACTTTGGTTTATGCCCAAATGTCAAAACTAATCACTTACTTTGTGTTCAGTTGGAAAAGGTTAGCGTGCTCACACACTCAACTAACATGGTGATCACATCCCAACCACTAAATATGAGCACTTAGGGCAGTTTGAGCTAAGCACATCCTCACAGAGCTATCAGCATGGCTGTAGACTACCATGTTGTTATGCTTTGAATATTAAAATTGCACTGGTGCATTACTTACAATGTGCGCCGATCATTTTGTCTGAATGTTTCTATCTCTGCCCGTCAAGCTCAGCTCTGATGTTTGTGCATGACGCCCCTCCAGAGAATGATTCAGAGAAACGGAGACAGAAAGGGACAGGAGACAGTCTCCATTGGAGACCGATGCAATTACGATTAGACCAAAGTCAGAGGACAGCACAATTCATCAGGCCATTTATGAGAGGATGATCAGATAAATGCTCGAGTAAGTGGAGGCCAGTCACAGCATGGGGTGATTGATATGATAGCCATATAATCCAATAAGTGATTGTGGCCCCTGCACTGCTGCAGTACAAACAAAGATGTATCGCAGAAAGGGAAGCCACATGCAGAATTGTGTGGTAATTTGTCCACAGTTGGTTCTACTTTCTCTGTACGATCACTCATGGTGGTGTCCAATCTCGGGACCAATTTACTGTGTTTAGCATGGTTTTTGCGAAATTGTCTGGCTCTGTTACTGTTTGGATGTTTTGGTATCGCTCCACGATTGGGATTTATTGATTGATGTAACTTAATCTATCTGCGGTGTGTGTGTGTGTGTGTGTGTGTGTGTGTGCGCGCGTGTGGCTCTGCGTCTTTTCTTCCATAGCCCAATCATTTTGGGATTAACGAGTGATTGAATGGCTTTATGGATATAATCCTGATTTGATTTCATTGTGATATGTTTTTTTCTTTCTGCTGCTTCCATAGTGCACTCAATTTAATTTCAGCACATTCAATTTGCTTGGTTTTATGGAGGCTTTTGGCACCTTCGCCTCCTGGCAGGGAGAGAAAATATTGGGGGCAACAGTTATCTTCAGTCACTCATCTGAAAAATGGACTGTAATTATTTTAGTTACGGCAGTTTTACCTCTAGAGATGTGCAATCTAATGATACTAGGCAAAGTTAGTATTTAAGAGAAGACTTTCAAACGTGAGAATGCACAGAATCGGTGTATCATTGCCTGCAAGCGCTGCCTGTTATGCCGTGGTTTGAACACCTATTGGCATATATCACACATGCAGGCTCAAAATAGAAACCATTCACACTTCCATCATCAGCCCCTCCCATTCTACCACCTCCCCTCCCTTCTATTATCTCCCCTTTCTCAACACATCCCTCTCCCTATGTCTCCTCCCCACCCCCTTCACATTCAGAGTGTTCAGAGTATACATTTTGTGTACATACCAACACCCGTTTACACACATGCTGGTCGAAAAACATGTGAAAATAAAGTGCGATCATATATTTTTTGTGTCATATTTTTAAAGATGTCATCTCCTGCTTTGCTGTTTGTGTTTCCGTGCTAACCCTAGGCTGTAAATGAGAATTATGTGCATACATAATTATAACACACACACACACACACACACACACACACACATTCAGAGCTGCAGTAGCAGATTCCCACCTAAGAGGATCAGTTGTAGAGTGTTAAGATCCTTCTCCTCCATTTTCAATGCATCCTAATCCCAAATTTGCTGCAAAAATGTCTCCATCTGTTTTCTTTTTTTTTATCACCGTCTCTGTCTTTCTCTCTTCGCTGACTCTCTTTCTCTCTCTCTTGCAGCCACAGCTGTATGTGTTTAATTACTGAGGTGACCTGATAAAAGTGTTGCAAGTGTTTCTCTTTATTTCTCCCTCACTGTCTCGACAAGAGCAAAGAGAAGTCAATCAAACTATTCTTCACCCAGGCAGCACATCTGGTAATACACCGTGACTCACTTGGTGTGCCCTCTGTCTACATCAGACACCTGTTGTGGCTCTAATTGAACAGTGTGACTGTTTATCACGATCAGATTGTCACCAACATGGCGATATACGATGACGTCTGTGTGAAACACGGGCAGGAACCAGCTGTTACCCCAAATAGCTCTTGGCTTCCACAAGGTCTGTTTGTCAACTCTTCGTTGAGGTTTGAGTTGGTGTATTTGAAACAAATTGGATGTCTGCTCTTTGGCCCATTAGTTCTGAGCTTCCTATTAGTTTTTTTTCCATGTCTTTGTCTTGGCCCCTTTCTCTGTGTCTTTATAAAGAAGTGTATGCGTGTGTTTGTGTCTGAATGCCTCCCTACAGGCTCCTTTCTGCTGATGATTGCACTGGCCATTTCCCTCTGAGACTCTCCCCAGATGACAAATTCACACATCCGTTATCAGCCTCCTCTTTTCCACAAAATCAATAGTCTCTCCTCAGTTTTCTCTGCATATACGGAATAGTGTGGCTGCATTTTATTTTCAGTGCATGCAGTGTTGTGGAGCTAGCCACAAACAAAGAGAAAAACATCCAAACCGTAAAGTGAGACCATGTAGCTTTTTATGAAGATCAGTTGCTGTGCCTAGAGTATCAATATAATACTAAAATGTAACACAGCAGAAGTGTAAGGAGAGTCATTAAGTCAGTGGAAAGACTCTGTAAAGGTAGTTATGCAACAATATCTATTTTATATTTGCCAATATCAGCTACTGTGATCAATTTGGCATACCTGACCAGAACAAGACAACACATCTGGTCTTCAACCAGCCCGAAAGAGCACATCACTATCACATTATCCATCTATCTGCAAATAATTAGTGCCAATTTAATTTAAAACCCTGCTTACAGAACAGCAACTAGCATGACTCCTGTCTACCTTAAACTCCTTTATCAGGTCCAAAAAGCTGCTCTTTGGGAGGGTCTGGCTCCTCTGCTCCTAAAGACTCTTCCTCTCTGTAGTTCCCCAATGATGGACCAAACTTCCGAACTCCATTTGGGCTGATGAAACCCTCTCAATCTTCAAGAAAAGACTGAAGACCAAGCTCTTAACTGAACAGCTTCACACATAATCTACACAGAAGAATAAATAACTTTGAACTTTCAACTTTACTGTTTAATTTGCTTGTGCTGCATTGACTCTCAAATGTATGCAAATATAACGAGTGACTTGAGCCTTTACCCTACAACGAATAAATAACATTGCTATGGAAGTATAAAGAGATTACACCTTAAGACCTAAAACTAAAATGAAGACCTACTCTTAAACTGTGAGTCCGTGACTATAACATACCATTTCTAAGTCAATGGTGTAATTCTCGCACAAGGTGATATACTGCACGCTATTTATCTATTTTTTATCCTTCATATCTTACACATTGCCTCTCTAATGTCAGCAGGCATAAAGGTGGTTGGACCTTGTACCAACTCAGCAATAGCAGCAGCTGAAGAGCCCTTTACAGGTTAAGGCAATGAGTTAATATCAGTATGTGACCATAAACACAGCTCAATGAAATACCTGTTAGCAACACTCAAGTGTTAATATTATATTATTATTTAAAGATGGAAAGATGGAGGGAGATGAGAGTAAAGGAAGGGTAGGACAAAATGACGTAGTGTTGAAGGGTATAGGCACATGAAAGATGCAAGGGATGTTGATGGAGTGTCATTGTTGCTGAAAGCAGCAGCCAGGCATGGAGATACCTCCGACATTCATATAAAGAACGAATAGCAGCATGAAACATTCATCTATCATTGCTCTGTGTCTGATTTTTACTGTACCGCCACCATCTATTATTCATCGGCACAGAGGACGGCGAGTGACAGACATGATGAGTGTACTGTCAGTGAAAGAAAGGAGGCAATTGTGTATAATAATGCACACACGCATGCCCTCAGACTACGAGCATATACAGTACATATATGGTTACGTATACGCATTAATGATGCAATATTTGTCTTCCACATCACAATGGATGTTCGTCCTTTGATTTCAGCACTGTAGCAATTATTAAAACAAAGCAGCAGTGAAGGAAAAACATTTAAGATTAATCCGTCCTATTAAAGACAAGTCTAATTGAACTCAGACTATTCAGTGAAGTCAATCCTCTTCGTGACTTTCCACAGCAGAAAAATAAATGCTTTTTTTGTTTTATGTGTGTGTGGTTAGTTGTGCATGTCTGGTGCCCGGTGGTTTCGTTGCCATTAAAAAACAGCCCCTTCATCATTTTTGCTTCGTCACCCTCTTCTCGCGGCAGGAGTAATTAATTTCACACCAGTGATATTGAGGAAGACGGGGATAATGTGCCAAAGCTGACTTACTCAGTGGGAGCATTCACTTCACAACATGGAACCAAAGACTGATTACTAATAATATTTACTAATTTTCCAGTGGATATGGTAACTTAAAGCCACACTCATCTCAGCGGTTTGCCGCTGTGTGAAGCAATTACCCTCCGCCTTGATAGTTGGAAAAGAATGTTAAAATTTTTCGGAAAGAGTCATTTACTATAACTTGGAGTAATCATGGTGTGTTATTCACAGTGTGTGTGTAGAGTTCCAGGTCAGGGGTGACTATTCTGTAACAGCGGTAGGTTGACTAGATGGAGAAAGAGACTAAGGGTAAGAGCGCTTAAGCTGCACCCACCCATTGCTTCCAAAAACACTGCTGCAACCTCATTACTAATGTTGGCAGAGTTACTGTTATATTCCACTCCAGATTACTGAATCAAGCCATGAATGTCATTGGAAATGTTATCCTATTAGATAACATAAATGGCGAAGCCCATGCTACACCCTTCTGTCCGTTAACCTGCTGACAAAGAGACAAACAAACCAACAAACTACACAAACATTATGCATTTTAAACTTGTAATAACATTACTCCCCAACCCTGCCACTTTTCCTACAAGCACTGGTGCCTCATCCTCCATCTCATCCTCTCTTTCCCACTGACTTAAACAAACGTCCTCTCCAATCTCCTCCGTTCAATCTACCTGTCAGTTCTCTTCTGGTTCATTCAGTTTGGTTTCAGAGCCCATTGAGAGCTGCTCTGTTAACTTACCTTCCTCCCCCTCCTCTGCACACCTTCTCGCGTCCCTCACCCCACTTTCCTCCCACTCGGCTATCACTCATCTCTTCAAAGGGCTCCTGTGTTATTTACCAAAAATGAAATGGGGGTCGAAGGCCTCTTGGACACGCAGAGGGTGTAAGAAAAAAAGACGAGCTGGAGAAAGATGAAGGGGTAGACAGGGTTAGACAAGGCTGTATAATGACCTAGAGACAGGCTGTGTAATCTGTCTGTCTGTCTGTCTCTTACCTTCACTGGTGCTCCGGGTGGCTTGTGGGGGTCACAAGAACAGTGCTTTTGATTGGTACAGGGTTGTCATGGCAGAGTCATTTGGAGGGGGGCAGCGCTGGCAGAGGAGTGGCTGCAGGCATCCCGCTGACAGAATCTTCCCGATTGACGAGGGCTGACTTTCACCTCCTTGACCCCTTTCCATGAGCTCTTGTCCCGATGAAGCGGGTGGGTGGTGGAAAGAGTTATTTTTGGTTCCCGGGTTGTCGTCACTGTTCAAAACACACAATAAATAAGATGATGGGATGAAAAGACAAGAATGGAAGCAGTGATTTGCAAAAAAATTGCAGTTGTGAGACCATTTGGGAGAGCAAATTGGTGATACCTACCTCACTACATGAACTATACATTCAACCACACAATAGAAATCCATGTGTTGTTGTTTAACAAGCAGCGCTGTGAACAGGCATGTGCATTTGACTCAGTGAATTACTCATAAGCTCTGTTGTGGCTTATTACTCATGAGTAGCAGACAGCTATATATATTGGATGTTAGAGTATTATAGCTCTGTTTTTCTCTGTTCCCTCTCTCGGCTCCATGATTCTTGGACATAAAAGATGCAGAGTGTCGTAGGTGGGAGAGTTGTGTAAGTGAGGAGGCGCAGAAAGAGATGGTAGGTCAAGTATCCCTGATTATGTAAAAAGAGTCAGGGAGGGTTGGAAACACATGCTGCTGTACCTTTAGAGATTAGATTATGGGAAGATCACACTGAGTGGGATACTCTTAATGTGGTGATTGAGTAACTCAGACTTGTCATCCGTAGTGAATTACCTTCAACCAAATTTCGTACTTTTGTCTCCAGCTACCTAAGTTCATGTCCTCAACTCTTTTTATTTAAACGCCTTCCCACTCTGTATGACTGCAATCTCTCCTCTTTTCACTCACACCCTCGTTCTTTTTTTTCCCACAGCTTCTGTCCCTTTTTTTTTTTTTTTTACAAGCTGCAACATTTAGTTTCTCTCCTCGATGAGTTCAAGTGAATAAGATGGCCTGGCAGAGCCCAGAGGTGCAGGCTGTGTGAATTGCAGCCCCCCCCCCTCAGGGACCATAAGATGGACATGCAGACAAGCTGTCCTTCACACAAACAGGGAGGCACTGCCATTCCTTACCCTCTAACTTTTCATTTTGCGTCTGACGTCTAGATTTATTACTCAGGTTTATGCAATTTTGTGTGTTTTTCACCAGTCAGTTTGTCCTTGGAGACCCACACACTCATCACTGCCTCTAAAGATCAGATCAGTCTTTTTTAAAAAATGGAAAATTGTTCATAAAGAAGACAGAAGACATTCAGAGATTCTGTGTGAAACATACAGAACGAGTCAAAAGTTCGGACACACCTGAAGACATAAAAAGTATGAAATAAATTGATACGTTTTTAATATTAATCTACAGTGTTGGAAAATCTAACAAAAATAAAGAAAAACCATTGAATGAGAGGTTGTGCCCACACTTCTGAATGATCCTGTATAGGCCTCTGTTTGCAGTGTGATTAGTAACTATGAAAATTCATTTTTCACCTGCTTTCCTTGCTTTTCTCCATCCCAGTGGCTTTTTTTCCTCAGCACAACAGCAAATTCTGTCAGGCGAAAGAACAATATGTTGTGTTGACACAAGCTGCATCCGCTGGCTCACTTGAGTGACAAGTTAATGTTACAAGGCTGTTAAACAAAGTCCGTAAATAGACGGACAGCGGCTTTTAGGAAGGCCTTTAACTTGAGTGTAAGCCACTGCCTGTTCCCCTGAAGTTTTCAATTTTACGGACTATAACTGCACAGATTGAGTATTTACATGTTTTTCTATATATGAACAGTCGCTTGAATTTTGAATCAAAGTGACAGCCCTTATGCTTTCTTATTGGCCAATTCATAAACCATCATAAGAAAAAGATGGTATCAAAAGCAAATGTTTGTTAATTTCTTTGATAACCACTTAACCAGAGCATTAATAGTGATAAATTCCTTATTCTGCATTTACTTTAAGATGATATCTACAGCACATACAGCAGCTGTTTGAATGTATTGATTTTTTTTGTTTGTTTATTTAAAAAAAAAAGGGGTCAGCATCAGGTTTCTCTTCATGTTGGCTTATACTGTATGTCCTCTTTGTAAGAATGGGTGCGTGGTACTGGTACATATGTAACTGCCGCTTGCTTGACTATTTCCACGTCCCTTTATTCATCGTTCCCCTGTGGCGCTCTGCCCTGCTGAGAGCTCAGATATGGAGTGTAAAGGAAATGGAATTACCACACTAAAATCTGTGCCTTTATTTTCCTCCCACATCAATGATCACCAGACATCTGATCTGAGTGGGGAATTAGCCTATATAGCGAAATGGGCTCTATTTTTCACAATAGAGGACTCTGTGCGTGCGTTAGTGTTTGCGTTGCTTGTGTGTACATGTGGGCATGAGTCTTAGTCAGACTCTGAGTGGGACGGTGCAGGTGTTTGTGTGTTTGCGTGTGTGTGTGTGTGTGTCAATAGGGGGCGGTAGGAGGAGAGTATAAGCCGTCAGCTTACATGCCTGTGGCTAACCCACCTTATTCATGGCTGTGATGCGGTTTTCCCTCAGAAGAGCACCCCAATGGTGGGAGGGAACTCAACAGAAGTCATCAGGAGGAAACAACAAAGGGAACAAACAGGGAAGAAAATCAAGAGGGAGGCTTCGAGGGAAGGGTAAGAGTAAGGCAGGAAAGTAATCAGGTGGCTGGAATTGATCGGTAAAGACGTGTATGTTGATGGATAGCTGTTTGATTAATTGTAAATTCTCCAGTCGTCCTCAGAATGGATATGGGGGACGGACACATGGGGGAGGAGAGGCAAAGGTGTTGGGATGTGATGAAAAGGGATCAAGTGTGATTTCCCAGAAGGGATAGAGATGGATAAGGGAAGAACAGCTTGTGGTTGGAGCTGTCAGTCGAGGGAAAATTAGAAGACTTTATTAAATGCTTTTGGTTAGCAGTATTTTAGCTGGTTGCCTGGGTGGTAGCTGGGCTTATTTTTGAATTTCAGCACCAAGTGAGCAACACACTCAACCCCCCTACCCCACATTCTGACCTCCAGAATGACATGTCTTTTTTTTTTTGGAGTCCTAAAATGCCTTAAGACATTTAAATGAGCTAGTGCTCATTGACTGATGTCTCTCTCTCTCTCTCTCTCTGCAAGAAAGCAAACTTAATACCCCAAACTACTACTTTTTTGTCCAACTAGCAGTCTCTTACAATTATATGAAACATCAAATCATATTTCATAAATTAGGCGACCATTTTTCTTTTATTTATTAAAATTGCTTATTAAAATATTTGCTAGTATAGATTATTCCACCTATTCTATCAGGTTAAAATGTAAGAAAAAGAAGAATAAATTAAATAATGGAAATGATTGAGCAACACTGATGAATTAGTGTCAGACGATCATTGACAAAGCAGTAAAATTTGAGAGTGATGATGGATACGGAGAATCAATTGCAATGGTAAGTATGTGGTGAAAACCAAAGAAAAGCCTCAAGCCAGATGCCACGCTTCGAATCAGTATTTATGAATCAATCTGTGTCTTTGCCTCTGTGCCCTCTTGTCTTCAGACGGATGAATGGCATGCCTTGGGTCGAGAATGGTAAGTTAGCTAGCAGCTGGGGCCTGTAATGATGGAACTGAGTTATCCCCGGGAGCACGCTCGCTGAGGTCTCGCTAACCTTGGAGCAACTAGAAAATAGCCTCATTCATCTGCCAGGAACCTCCAGCTAATCCAGACCCGCTGTGAATCATTAATGGCGTCTCATCTGATTCTCGTGCCGTCAACGGGACCCAAACGTGTTCTTAAGACGCTGCCGGGCTTATGTCCAGAATACCAAATGCACACGCTCTATACTTGGCCTTGTATGAAGGCTGCCACAGCTGCAGTTTGCCCTTTCTCCAGGGAAGCATCATAAGATTAACTTAGTTTGTTTTCCTTTTGTAAAAGTGTGTTATCGGTGATAAAATACTTGTACTGGCAGTAGTCATAGGAGATATGTAAACTCATGTGGGTATAATGCAGTTAACTGATGCCATTGTATGATAACGTGTAGAGAACTGATCTATCCACAGAAGACTAACTACCACTGAGCTTCAGTGCAGGTAGACGTGAGAGACATGTGTAAGGAGGGAGGGAGGGAGGGAGGAAAGAATGACTGATGAGGATGGATGAATTTTGAGTCCAGCCTTGCATCCTGTTCCCAGTGGAAACCAGTGAGGAGGTGTCCAAGGCTGCTTGATCTTAGATTAGATGACTGTGCTCTCGCTGTGGGCTTCCTGGCATAGCACAACACTCCACACATGCTTGCAAACGCCCTTACTTTCATCGAGATATGCCCGAAATACAAATGAAATGTTATTAAAGCTAAATCTTTCTTCTTTTAGACAGAATTTGGCACCTTTAGTATCGTCTTTGGAACAGTTATAGTGTGGAGAGGTTTCATTCTGGGAATCATTTTAGAAGCTAATTTACTAGGCTACAGTCCAGGTTCTTTTCACTAACGTATATTTGACATCAGCACATCTTACACCCATTAAGGTGGAGCAAATTCACTACTGCATGTGTTGTTTTCCAGTAGCATTGGGTTATTTAAGTCCTGTTTAAGCAGTAGGTTCATTGGTCATTTGAATCATCATATCTGTTCGTGTGGTTCTGGCAAGCTTTGCCATGACAGATGGACAGCAGACCTGATAGTGTCCTGGGAGGCCTGAACCGCTGACTTTTAGCAGTGGGGTGCAGGAGAGGGGAGGATTGAATCACCCCAGGAGGAAGTCAGAGCAAAACAGGAGAGGCTACAGTCTCATGCTAAGACACATAATGAACCAGGTGGAGGTGCCTGTCTCTCTGGTCTGAGGGTGCAGGAGGGGTGAGGAAACATGGAGCCAGGAAAATGGAAAGGTGAAGAAAGCAGGAGGAGGTTGGACAGGAGTGACGGATGGTAAGAGTGTAAATTAACATGGTTCTGGCATGATGTCCGTGCATAGTGGTCACTCACATTCAAATAGTGTTGAAGGCTGGCGCACCGAAAAGACCAGCAGTGTGCAGCTCTTTGTTTATTTTCTAACATGGTTTCTGAAAGAGGTGGCTAAAATGTGAATTTGCAGGTAAAGCAAAGAAGAGTTTTCCACACCACAGAAAAATTTTATTAAACAGCCAGTCAAATTTTAAACAGAAAAAAATGTAAGTCATTTGGTTGTGAAAATATTAAACAACAACAAAAAAAGAGCTGTTTTCTCCTTTCTGAAGCGCTGGGGGTGTGTCTGCTGAAGGCGCTGACGCCTGATATCTGACGTCCAACTTCCCCAGTGACTTCCTGCACGTTGTCACACTGTCTCTCTGAAAATGTTCCTGCCAAATAAACTGTTTCAATGTTTGGCAGAGATCTAACTTAATGTAGGGTCTCTGTGCACACAGAGACTTTGTCTTTGGCATGGAGGTCCTCCCAACACTGGTAGACAATAAGAGTGATATAACGTAACCTTCAGCAAAGTTTTAATGAAATGTATCACCTTTAGTATCACCTTTAGCTAACCTTGGAAAAGATCCTTATCTTGAGTTGGGGGCAGAGTTATGAAAGGGGAAGCTCCACTTTGTTAGCGAGCCTTGGCTTTAGACACGGCCAACAAATCCCAAATATAAAAACAGGAAAAACAAATTAGTGGTCGAACACCTTTTTACAGCTATTAGTATGTTTTCATTCACTACTGAATGCAATGATTTGCAAATTCTTCTTGAGTTTTAATTAATTAAAAATCTGTAAAAAAGACACATTTCATTTTCATACTAATAATAAGTTGCCCTTAAAGTTCAATTAAAATATCATTTACATCTTTTCTGTGAATTTATCTCGTATAACTTCTTAAAACTTTAATAACCCTTCCAAACATGTCACATTGAAAATGAAAACCACAGTAAACTCAGGAGTTTGTGTGAAAACAAAAGTATCCCAACTCCTTGGATGACCATGTATATACTGATTTTCTTTACTTTTTTTTACAGTGTCCCAACTTTTTTTAGAGTTGGGGTTGGAGACGGAGATGGCAAACTGTGGTGTAGCATAATGTGTCCTCATTTGTGTATCCCCCTGCCACTGCTCCAGTCTAATCTCTCTACCTGCCTGTCATCCTGTGCTGTTATTTCTGGTGCCTGTTTGTCTATGTGGCCTTTTGTGACTGTGGCCTTTTTTTTTTTATGTGGGCATGGGTGTGGATATGTGAAAAACGTCCAAAAAAACAAAAGCTTTTGACTCAGTGTTGTTATAAGTTTGCGCCCGAGGTGATGCTTCATCATCATATTTTCTTTGATTTCAAAAGGCTGAGTACACAAGTTAGCCTGACATCACTTCACATCCCTGTTGTTTATTTATTTGCAGCCTGAAGCAGAGATGGAAAGGTGGTGTAAGTCAAGACCTTTTCCTTCATCGCAACGCTTCTTTTCATCTTCAATAACTGTTTACTTATGTACCCTGTCAAACCTGATGTTAAATCCTCCAGATCTTTGTCTGATGGAAATATGAAACTGTTTGGATTCCCGGAGAGGCTGTAAAAGACAAGAAGGGAGGGAGAGAGAGCATGCAAGGGAGGGAGAGGGAAGCAGTGTGAAGCGCATGCTGTCAGAGGCTAATGTTGGGCCCAGTGATGTGGGGTAATCTGTCAGTGCTAACAGATTGTGTGATAGGGTAAATAGGGCTTGTTGTGATGGCTGGCTTGCTGGCCGTCTTCATCTTTCTCTCCCTCTTCTCCCTCTTTGGTATTCATGGCCCGTGGAATAATGACTATGACAAATTATCCCGAATCTGTTGCTCGCTGTTGTGGGCCAGGGAGTGGGAGCCGGACAGGGGCATCTCCCTCACTCGCTCTCTCTTGCACGTACTCACAAACATGCCCAAATGCTCACACATCTTCTTTTTTTGTTTGTTTGTTGGTCCAATTTGTTTGCAAGGCTTTTGGGTATGGACATTTGCACCTCTCTGCACTTTCGCTCGTTTAATGGCCTCTATTTGGACAAAATATAACCCTCTGCCTCCTGTTTTGTGTTTCATCAGTTGGGGGTGTTTTGTTAAAGTGAGGAAAATGAATGAACATTAAACCCGTTTATCTGACTCGGCGTGTCATCATCGGCCATAGCAGAGAGTGGCAAATAGGAAGATATGTGATGCACAACTGTCATTTTGGACATAATACTTTCCATCTGAAAAACAGATGTCATCTTTTGGCATTTTAGCTCTTTTGTACTATGCTGCAATTTATATCAGGTCATTTTGTGATGGAGAATGTCGCATCCTTTCTTTCATTATGTTGTTCACAAAGTGTTTCGGTCCTGTAGAGAGAAGTCATTACTGTTGTTCAAAGACAGAGTGGAAATAGTGGTATGTGAAGTGAAGTGCTTGGGTTGCAGATAAGGTGATTTTGCACATATTATCATTCTCCTAACTCTGTTTTGTTGAATGAGAGGTACATTATGCGTCTTTGGAATGTATGTTTTCATCTGCTGAAAAACACCATTTTCATATCTTAAAATAGCATATGTGTTATGGGGTAATAACGCGCTTTCACTTTTCTTTCTGGTGTTACCATTAACTTGTTTTCTTTTCCAAAATCAACATCATTTGCGCATTTTAACAATTCAAAGACACATTTCCTTCTTGTTGCACTCATGCGTCCTGATAGTTTAATCTGACTCGTACTTGTTTCATAAACTTTTACACAACCTGTGTTATGTTTAATGATCTCCAGGAAGCGCCACATGCATTCAACATTGCAGGGAGCATTAGCGGAAGGATCCAGTTAAGCTGGACTTTTGGAAGTGAAGCGTATTATTCATCAACTCTCTGAGCTCTTCTCTGGAGAGGACGTTTTAGGGGAAAGTTCTTTCTGGCTCAGAAGAACAGTTGGTATCAGGGGACGGCACATTACACAAGACCACTTTGAGGATGCCACTCGGCACAACAAGTCCCCCATTTTCCTCTAAAACTGTCACAGACACTGCCTGGACCTAAACAAACAATTATCAATAACATAAGAGTGGGTGTGTAACCTTAAGGAGTGCTGGCCTCTTGTCTGCCCTCTCTTTGATTGTGGGTGCAGCAAGCTAAACGATTTTCCAGTAAAGGTTGAACACAATAACCTGTTTAAAAGTGTTTTTTTTTTTGTTTGCTTTTTTTTTGTTTTTTTGCTAAAGGCACTTTTGACCCTGTTTAACCTCCTCTGGAAAAAAACACACGAAAATAGCAAAGTAGTAACTCGTCAAAAAGAAAGATTACGAGTTACTGATTCGATAAATCCTGCAAAATCTCGACTTGCCATATCAAAGTTCACCTGCTAAAGTGGAACATATCAAAACGGCCACCTCACTGACCATCCTGTTTTTTTTTTGTTTTTTTTTGCAATTTGATGTCTACTCCATTCATTCAGTTTACCTTCACCCATTCTATCATGCACATTATTATATACTTAATACTATTGTTCATTTTACCCACATTTCCACACTCTCACTTCCCCCATTACTCCGTATCATCTTATCATACATTTTGTATTATCCAGTTTTATCTGTGTCCCTCTTTTTGTTTCTCTTTTTTCTTTTTTTTTTATCTGAATCAATTTATTCGCCATTTCACATCAAACCCAACTAAATCTGAACACTTGTGTGTCTGTTATATTTCTATTTCAGCAGAATTGGTTCACTGATTTGACACTTTTTAGGAACATTTCATAATTACAGTAACCTACAGGTCAAAAAATAAAATCCTAATTGTAAATAAAAAAAAGCAACAGTAAAGTTTATTGCTCATGCTCAGACGTTGATGAATGACTCTTTGGGTGGGTGCATGAGAACGATTCTGTGGAAGTATTTTTCTTTAGCAGATTTATTTACGAGCACGGAGCAGATTGCCGGTTTAATTGTGATTTAGCAGAAGTCACAGCTCAGCACTTTTAGCCAGGGAACAGTCTTGGGTGGAAGTGTGTCATGTGGGGGGAATCAGGAACAGGCATCTCCCGTCATCCCAGGGCAATTTATCACTATGTCTCCGCCTCTAATGTGAGCATGGTTAAACAGGAGGTCTTGATGGTGGCTGCACTTTTAATATTCAAGTCGATCAATAAAAAAACGCTGCTTTATTTAATAGCTTTGGCCCTCGAGGCAGTTTGGCCTTGTTTAGGTTTCTTTCCGCTTTCCTGTGTAAACATAAATTAGCTGTAATTGAACAAACCGTCACATTTGCACGGCTGAATGCGTGCTACTGTGTGCTGTATGCCAGCCAGCCCTGACTCAGTGATTGCCACACTTTTCTCTCTCACTCTTAATCTCGCTGTCACTTCCTCCCTTACTGTCATCATTTCGCATTTCTGCCTCGCTCATCTGCATCTCTCTTTCATTGGAATTAATTAGGCATTTTAGTTAATTACCTGCCTGCTTTAGCATAATGGCAGCACCCCCATACAGTTGTTTTATGGAAGCAAAGACAGCCATCATTAACCTCCAGTATCTTCATCGCATTCACTTTGTCTCCCTCTAACTAGTTCTCCCTGGAGCACCGAGGTCCACCTCCTGGATTAGGGTGTAACGGTTCTGAGCCTAGACTGACAAATTGCAGAACAATGTCCACAGATTTTGTGATGTGGCTTTGTCTTTAACCCTAACCGTAACCCTAACTCTCCACCATCGCTAAACTACAGCGTTAACGCCTCGATGCTTTTGAGAGAAGAATCCGCCTTGGACTGATAATGTTATTCCATTCATTCTACGGAGAGGAAAGAATCGCCTTGGTCAGGGATGATGTGACACATGTAATTTAATTTGTCTGTGATTATGTGAATCATTTCATTCAGCTGCAAAGTTTACAAATGGACATTGTCAATTATCAGCAATGTGTTGACTGGGCTTCTTTATTTAATTAAATTTATTAAGTTTATTATTAAGTTTAACGAGGTCTGAAAGTGGATTGTTCCACCCCTATAGGTATGTTGTTGCTGCTCTCTTGACAGCTTTCATTTTCCTTTTTAAATATTTTATCATTTCTTTCCATATTCTGTGTTGAAGTGAAACATCCCACTTGACAAAGCTGGAACAAATCCATCAATTCTTGTGACATTGTTTCCTGTTTCTCCTCCTCTACCAGCATCAAACCTTTTTTTTTTTATGTTTTTTGTTCTTGTTCTTTTATTGCTAGGGCCTCTCATTTACTCAACAGGCTTATATTAGCTTTTTATGAAGTAGATCCCGCTGCTTTGATTTCTTTAAAAAACATTCTCCCCATTATGCCTTATTAAAAAAGGCAGAGAAGAGCCAGAGCTCCGGTGTGACTGTCACTCCAAGAACCTTATTTTAATTCCTCTTAAGTTATTCTTGTTATTCTGTGTGTCTGCACCTCCCTGCCTGCATCTCACTGTATGTATCTTTCTAAGTGCCCACTGTTGTCAGTGTTACGCGGGGTCGGTCGTACCCAGGTGTGTGTATGTGTAATTATCAGTGCAAAGAGCTTGTCTCCATTCATTTTTAATGAGCAATGAGGCTGTGTTGCCCCCATTAATAGAGAATTAGACCGTCCATCAGCCGCCACATAAAAGCCTTGTTCTCTGCAACTGGGGTGTAGACTGTACTGCGAGAGGCGGTTAATGATGCGGTGTGGCTCCCTGTCTGCACTGACAATAACTCAGAGAGCCTGAGATGGACAGAATGAAGGAGGGAGAAAGAGGAGGAGGGAGGGAAAAAAAGGAAGGAGCAGGGATGGCAGGAAGACGCGAGGGAGCCCTTCAGCACTCACAACACTGTCAGTGTGAGGCAATGAGGCTTAACTACAAGTGCTTGGGTTTCAGTGGGATTCATTAGCATGAGACTTTAGTGTACAACTTTATGATGTTATAGTAACACATCTTTGCGTGCCTTAGAGAGTGTGTGTGTGTGTGTGTATGTGTGTGTGTGTGTGTGTGTGTGTGTGTGTGTGCTTGTTCCGTCTGTGTGTGGGTGTGTTAAAGGAAAACGGTCTTTAAAAAAAAAAAAAAAAAAAAAAAACAACTTGTGTATTCTTACATAGATTTGGCAATTATTTCTAATAGGTATGATACCACTTTTTTTTAAGTTATTATTCAAGCGAAAATGTTCTGTTTCCAAACAATAGACTTGGCTGCTTTTCCTTGTTGTACATTGTAGTGCATTTAAAGTCTTTTACTTTTGTACCTTTACTGTCTGGCACTCCGTCCTGTCTAAGCTCTGCCGCTCATCCCTTGAGTGAGCTATTTAGTGGTACATTTAGTACCATAATATTAAATCATGTCCGTAATGAAAAATGAATCATTTTTCTGCAGGAGGTAATGCCCCAGCAACTCGCCATGCACTCGCACACATGCACGTATGCTGTATGTTTGCTGAAAGACTGGACCAACCTGATGCAGCTTGACCTCCATTCATTTCTAAGAGAATGGGAAATCAAATCAACGGAGCGATTAGTCAAGCTTCCTTCTTTGTGATGTTGATAATTTAACCTGCATTAACCCAAGCACTGAGTGTTCTCAATGATCAGTATTGTCAGCGTGATGAGACTGACACCAGATCCTCGCCAAGAGCTGGCCCTGCGTCGCTGCTTTCTGTGATGGGTAACGAGCAACCATTGAACCCTCACCTCAATTTCCAGGGAAATGACAAAGAGAAAGATGGTATGTTGCATTGGCAGGAGGGACGAAAGCTGCGCAACACCTTTTCTAATCTATGATACCCACAATGAAGCAGCAGGCGGCTTGCAGGCTGCCCTGCTGCTGCCTGATGTAGCATGCGCCACATCGCTCCTCCTGTCACAGAAGTAAACAAGGATTTATCATGAGACTGTTGTGAGGCAGTCACTTGTATCGGGAATTCATTGTTTCTGTTGTCTATCGGAAAAGCCATAACGTACATGACCGTTTGTCTGATGGTGTTTTACAATGTCCAGCCACTGCAGAGTGCCCTTATGATCTGTCTCTGGAGTGCATTTATTTGGTCTGCTTCATCCAAATGTTTACACACCACTGTCTAATACCTCCCAAAAGACCCCTGTGTCAATGCATGTTTTCTATTGGAATGTGTGTGCATGAGAGCGTGTTTATGTGTGATTGTGTGCGTGTGTGTTTCTAAATGCATTGGTTCTCTGTGTCGACGTCACATAGTTTTCTCTGGGATCCTGATCCTTGCTGCACTCTTTGCATACTCTAATTACAAACAGCCAGCTGAGACCTCTGGGAATAGCCATAACATGCTGATGCATTGAAATCAGATAATCAACGCAAATATATGAGACACACACACATTTACCGAAGTTACATAAGACTTTGTCTTTACATAATACTTTGTCTGGAAGCAGAAAAGCTTCATCTGTGAAAGTACAACTAAGTGACCTTCACTTTACTAAAGAATTAGTGAATCCAACTCAAATTGTTGTTCTGGTTTTGCCCTTGTGTCTTTTCCTCTTGAGGATTTCTGGTCAAAGAGGATTTGGGGCTTAAATATGCACAAATGTCCTCAACAACAATTTTTAGTTTTTTGTTTTTTTTCTGCTCTGTCAGCGTGGTGCCTTTTAAACATGTTTCTCATGCATGTAGGCAACAAAGCAATCATGTCGGTAACCCACGTTTATATAGGCAGACAGAGCCATGCGCAATGTCCTATAGTCATAGACTGGCAGATCAATAACAGCTCTTTAAAGACCTATATAGAAACAAATCATTAACACAAATGGCTCATAGCAACAGCAACACCAGCTGCAAGTAAGAGCACAACATTCAACCTGAGCACTAATGTGTATGACATTATGCTTCAGGATATGAGTCCATTAATGTTTGGGTGAACAGATTTAGATTTCACTGCACTGGAGGAAGATGTATCATACCAGGACATTATTTTATTGTCCTAGGATGCTTCTTTTGTTTCTCACAAGTAACAATGTTCTCCCTTACAGCTTTTATCCTGTCTTGGTAAATTAACTGCATTTCTCTGACCCAGAAAGTCTCTCTGCCCAAAGATGCTACAATTGCCAAGAAACATGCATGTGTGTGTGCGTGTGTGCGTCCTCCATGCTCCACTGACTTACTTTAGAGTCCTGTCTTCCTGAGTGCCCACATTAGTGGGCATAGAGAGCGATCTGGCTGGCTAATACAGTAGCACAGTGGCTACCTGGAGGCCACAGATGAGCAGGGCGCTGCTGTGTACCATAGCAAATGCAATGAACAGACTGCAGCTCTTCCCTGTCTTTTTAGACAGAAGGGCTTGCTTTATAATGCACTGCCTGAAACGCCTTTATGCATTGAGAGCTGCAGAATGGTAGAAACAGAGGGAGAAAGAGAAGTCAAGGCTTGCTTGGCCCAGCTGGGTGACTATTCATGAAAAAAAAATCCCTTTTACCAACACATGTACGGTTATGGTTACTTCTTAAATATCAGAATGGCATCATTTATTTTTACCTCTGCTGTGTAGCCAGAGTAGGATCATTTCTTCAACACCCCATACTGAGCAGTGCTGCACAGACATGACAGTATGTATTGTAGTGCACTGCCCACCCACAGTTTATTCAAGAATGCTGCTGTATTCTGTTGGAATACTGTCTCTGCCTCGGGCTCGAGATAGTTTTTTTTTTTTTTTTTTTTTTTTTTTTAAAGCATACTTTGAAGCACATTAGATTTAAAGTTGATTTTATTTCTCCAGGTTTTGTTTTATTCTTATCCACCTGCATCACTCATGAGATAAAACTTGGTAACATCAGATTTGAACACAGAATACAAAGAAATAACCAGAAGGAAATTATCTTTGTTTGCATGCAAGCTTTTGCACTGTCTGTGCTGGTGACTTATTGATTCTTTAGGTGCAAATGTATTGACCTTGAGTTGGTAAAGTATTGATTCCCTCCAGGGGATCTATAATCAAATTAGTAGGTTTGTACTGTCCATACCACAAGGCTGGAAATACTTTCTATTAAGATGTTGACCACAGTTCCCTCAGATCAGCTTGAAGGTATAATGAGTGCAAATATCAATCAGAGGTTATATTGTTCTCTTGATAATGAGAGCTCTCCCATTTAGCCTCCAGTGTAGAGGGTGATGTAATGCAGAAGAGCAGTGGTTGTCACACATTAGCATGCTTTGTGTGTAAACCTGTATGCTTGTTTTGGGGTGTTTATCAGGACTGCATGCAGTCTTGCATAAGACTAGAACAAAGGGTGCATGAAATATTATAATGTGCTTTTGGCGACATAGTATCATACTGGTTTAAGTATACGATGTGGATGTAATAAAGAGGAAAAGATGGAAATGGTAACAAAGCCTGCACCGGGGATATTAAAAAATGGCCTTTAGAGAAATAAAATAAACAGCCATGAAGACGTGCAGCACAGTAAAAAGACATGAAAAGGCGTGAATGTGTTCACAGTAACACACATACATGTATGCACAATCTTGGTTTTTGGTTTTGGTATTCAGTCATACTTTGTTTAATTTGTGAAATTGGGTCCACCTCTCCATGGCCATGCACACTAAACTGCTTCATTTGATCCAAACAAAAGGGGTCACAGGTGTCACAGTGACACATACGCATACCAGTACATGTGAGGCATGCTAGTATTTAGTCAGTCTCTGTTAGCTGAGTATGAGCACAAAACAGAGAAATTTACCCGCTTCTCAATAAAGCTTTCTTTTTGTTTATCTATTGTGATTACAAATCTTGTTTTCCAAATGGTCCAATACTTGTGTAAGCAAACATGCACAATACACACACGCACACACACACACACACACACACACACACACACACACACACACACACACACACACACACACAGACATGCACGATTCCACACAAATTCTCTCATTCAACTGAGCCATTTCTGAAACCTGGACTAATATTTGTATGGATTATTGGCCTTTGTGCTTATCGGCTGCACCATATTGGCAGACTAAAACCTTATTACCAGGCTATTGAATGAGAAAAAAGGTTTTCGACAAGCACACAGTCACGCACTCACAAGCCGGTTTCACAAAGACACACAAACATTTGTTCAACGTGCAACAAAAGCACACATTTCCGAGCTGAAATACAGCGTGGCGTGGCAGAGAGCGCCAAGGTCTGAGCAGAGCTAGTCAAAAGTTTGAGGCAGGTTCCGCCTCATTCATTCTGAAAGCTGCTGTAATAATTGCTTGTTTTTTCCTTCTTTATTTCCCTCTAGGGAAAGTAAACAAATACTGTTTGGAAATGCTGCTGATTATGGATGGAGGCAACCACAGTACTCTTTCTTTCCCTTGATTTGTATTTGTAATAACATTATGTGGAATCTATTTAAAAGTAATGACACCCACTACCTCGCAAAAAATCCTAATTCAGGTTAGCAGGCAACTCTCTTCCTCTCCTCGCTCGCTGTGTTGCCTGACTGTGATCTCATCTGGTCACCACTGCTTCTCCGCTATTGATCAGCTGTCCTCTGCTCTGTTGTATATATATCTGTCCATATGTGTCCAGGGCCTGACTTCAGTCCCTCACCTCTGCATGTTTTTAGCACCCTCTGTACACATTTAAGGGAGGGAGAGATGGATGGGTACAAGCAGAGATGCAGGGAGTGGGGAAGGAGGTGTTGAAGTGCTACCGCTGGGCTTTAGTGAGTAATGACTGGTCTTATTGCTGGCAAATCAGGTAGGCTCTCCCGAGACAGAGATGAACAACCTTTATGTCCCCTCCTTCACTTGGGCAGCATTCTCCCCCGTGTTCAATCCGCACCTCTCTATTTGCTCTCTTTTGTTTTTGACAAAGAGATGCAGAGGACTTATTCCGCATTCTCTTTTGCTCTCCTTTCTTTAAAGCTTCCTCCTAGTCATCCATATAATGTTGTTTCACAGCTCTCCGACTCGGATCCCTTGCCCATCTCTCATGTTGCAGCAGTGAGAGTTCCCATAGCAACTTTTCTCGAGATGGATGAAGGCTTTTAAGGAGACCCGAGGACAGTAAGAAATTACATAAAAAGGCATCACCAAAAATGCTACACAGCGATAACACAGATTGAGTTACAAAATGAGATGTTTCTGTTTTTCTCTTGTTGACCCAAAAAGCTCAATCGGTACAGTATGAAATCGACCTGTCAACAAAACTCTGGCTGAGTTTGTGTTCTGGTGTCAACAGAAAGTGGCAGAATGCTTTTTCAGGGATTGGTGCTGGTGTCAGAGTGAGCTATAAGTGGCGGGATATTGACATCATACTTGGTGCCAGGTCTGTCTGTGTGTGTTCATTCCTCTTCCTGACAGCTAATGAAAAACCTGTTTTTGATATGTCACTTTCACTCCCTCCTGGTACATATATAGCAAGGATTACACGGAGACGTGACGGACGAGTGTGTGTATGTGGGTCTGTGTGTCTGCATGTGTGGGAGAGAGACAAGATAATTGACAAGTTGGAGAGAGAGCGGAGAAACTCAACAAGAAGACAAGGAGGAGAAGGAGGAGAGCACATAAATTGGTGGCATGTGTTCAAACATCAGGCACATCTAGCAGAAAACACAGAGAGACATTCAGTAGGTCTCCATGTTCAAATGTCAGGCCCTGGGTTATTTATAGCCTCTCTAATTAAACCATGCACTGTGCCTCTCTCCTGCTGTCTCTCTTTCTGTTTCTCCCTCTAATTCTCCCGTGACCCTCTTCCTCACCCCTTGGTTTTTCTCGCTCTCTTTCAGCTAGTTTTCTCTCACACTCTCTCGCCCCTTCTCATTTTCCCATCTTGAGCTTATACGTCGCTTTCCTCTACAGGCCAGTCATTAGCGCGGAAATCCTATAAATCCTGTTTGATTGTGATCCCGCACTGTCTTTTATACAAGTCTTATGATAAACACAGACGTGCCTAATCTGCTGAGATTAAACTCTGTCTCGCCCCGTCAGCCCCGTTGACAGGAGCACACGCGTGCAAACACACACAAGCGCACACGCATCCTTTTAACCAGACTTGATTGTCAGCTGGCTTACTCTTGGGAAACGGTTGCCATGACGACTCCAGATGTAGCATCTGAGGGCCTTGTTGCTGTGTATATCCAGCTCCGTGCTCCCCTCCCTTGTCGCCCATCTATCCAACACAGTCATGGAGAGGGACCGTAACCCAGATTATACAGCAACACATAATAATGCATCTATTACATATTCCTCTAAGAGACAGGCTGTATATAAGGTGGACATAGCCACTGTGATGTCACCAATTGGTTTTTGAAGAGCTGTTGTTAAACTCAGGGAGGATGGCGTTTGCTGTCGTCATCTTGACGGTTCCAGACGACGCCTAACTCTGGATAGTTCCAAGATGAATCTGGCCATTTTAACATGCCATCCTCAAATGGTCATTCAGTGAAGTGCTTTTGGGGGTTAATGATCTGAAAAGGAGACTGAAGTGCTTTTTTTTTCAAATAAGTTCCGACATCGCAAATATTTTACTGTCAT
Organism: Hypoplectrus providencianus; assembly: GCA_028566105.1. Lineage (NCBI taxonomy): Eukaryota > Metazoa > Chordata > Actinopteri > Perciformes > Serranidae > Hypoplectrus > Hypoplectrus providencianus. The sequence continues at coordinate 15,126,590 of JAOWBC010001714.1, forward strand.
GACTGATCAGCTGTTTGAATCCAAATCATGAAGATTTCTCGCCATTTCCTCTTATGTGTTGCCTAAGTAGTCCGATTAGTAGCCTCTTTTTGGTTGTTTTTCCAAAATAGCACAATCTCTTCTTTTTCTACTGTTTTCTCTTGAGCAATCTTCATTTCTTCTACTGTTTACTGATGTATTAGCCTACAACAAACACGGCTTCTGGCTTCATTTTTCATTGAAGAAGATTTCTGCTGCTTTGTAAAGGAAGTGCGTGTCATGGATCAGTGCATGTATTGCCACTCATGGCTAAATCTAACAGGTTGAATGATCTCAACAGCATCTGTTTCTGTGTCTGAGGATGAGGTGGTGATAATTGGACTAATCCAAGCATGAGGTCTTGAACTCTCATCTTCTTATGGATGTCATTATTTACCTTTTGCCATCTCTAATCTCCCCTGGAAACTGCACACCAAACACCAGCCTGTGTTGCAAATCTATACAGCAGGCGTCTCCATGTAAACCAACATCGCTCTTTCTCCTCTGCTCATGAGCACATCCCCTGCTGCTAGGACTCCACATCGTATCCTATGGTGTTATTTTGATGGAATAACAATAACAATAAACCCATAATAAAAGGATGCAATATTAGATTCTTTAACCCACGCATGCCCTTTTTATATTGCTCTAATGAATTCCAGTCTTCCTCAACATCACAGAACAACGAGATCTGAACCCTGATCACATCCTGTTCTGACATGCATGCAGCTTCGAGCTCCAGTGATCTGATGAAAGCAAATCATGCAACAGCACTGGTTTCACTGTGAACAAATATCAAAGTGTTGTGTCATCCAGCTGGATTCGACTTGTTGCGCAGAGAGTGTTTGGATGTCAAACAATTCTTTGTTCAATTGCATCTCACACTGCCATGTAATTTAAAAAAAAACAAACTTGTTACACATCACCTTTCCAAGTCATGCAGCCTTGTTTACGCACAGCCTGACGTTTGTGATGTAGAGAAGCTGCCTGCAAAGTAAAGATTACTAAAAATGACCACATGAGTCACTGGTTGATGTACAAAGAGCCGTGCATTTGCGTTGTTATCCACCTCATCAGGCGTCTATAGACTGTCTGTGGTAACATTGCCGTCATATCATTGTTGGCAGCTAACGTTGCATTGGATAGCAGAATTAGTTCTGCAAGGCTAAATATTCATACTGTCGCGTGGTTGTGTGGGCCGGTATCTGTGTATGTATATGTGTGTTTGTCTGTGTGTGAGTGTGTGTACGTGTGCATGTGTGTGTGTGGCTGTTGCTATTTATATACTTCCTCATCCGTAAATGGTTCATCTGCTCCACATGGATGGACAGGGGAGAGCTGTAATTAGGAAACAAGGGTGTAAAAATAGAACGGCGGAGTGGAACATCTCTGGTTGAATGCTAGCATGTGGGCTTGTGTGTGTGTGTGTGTGTGTGTGTGTGTGTGTGTGTGTCCATGCAGAGAGTGAGCCTGAGAATCCATATGCCTGTCTGTGTGTCTCCTGTGTCCAGCGTGTGAGTTCTTGCCCCCTCTGGCCAATTAAAACCTTGTTGCAGAGACACTTGCACATCAGGCGGGGGAATTGTAAATCATGTTCCCCTTGTCCTCTCATCTCTGAGCAGCTCATTGGCCTTGTTTACAGGGAAATCTGTGGAGTAGCTACTCCACTCATGGATTCTTTGTGCCTCTCTAGTATGTTACAATAACTTGTGGAAATGAAATGTTCTCTAATGGAACCACTGACAAATGCTGCAATTAGCCCAATCCAGGGGGAGAAGCGGCACTTTATGCATCCCCAGCAACACCCGAGTGAAGGCAGGAAATAGCCTGACTCCATTTCTATCATCACTTAGCTTTGCATAGAAGTAAGCTTTTAATGCTGTCTACAACCTGCTTCCTGACCAAAACATGATTTTACCTGCACCTCATTACTGGAGCCTGGAGCCAGCCAGTCACACTCTGTCATAGAGAAATGCATTTCAGCGTCACACCTTCACAGACATCAGCACGGCCATCTAAGCCTTTGCTCTGGCTGTTGATAGTTGCCGGGACCGGAGGCTGTTTCATATTCAAGAGTCAGAGTCGATCAAAGGATCGGTAAATCAGTAATTATAAATAAGCCTGGACGCTTTAACACCCAGTAGCAGGTATTAGCCATCGGTAGGCAGAGCGAGTCTTCTACATTAATGGACACTATTTGGCAATGCCACACTGTGTCAGGCTGTGCCAGCTGTGGCTTTCAGAAGGGGAAGGGAGAGGAGGAAATACATGAGATGGAAGTGAGAAGGTGAAAAGAGATTACTTTTTTGCTGAGGGGCAACATGTTCTGAACTAATCCTAAATGGTCTTCTATTGAAATGTGGGATTATGTTCATATTGTGTATGTTAGCACATGGCAACCTTTTGACCTCCTTTAAACTCAATTTTATTCCCATTTCCTCAGTGGGAAAAATGTTTCGGCTGTAGCTGCCATAATAAAAATGATGGGCACTCAATGTATAATAGATTTTTTTTACAACATTAACACTGTATATAAATTGTTTTCTGTTCCATGTTGGCAACTTTATGTCCAACTCATAACAGACATGCACCGAAGGACATGATTGTGCATCTCTTTCACTCCAAGCTCAAAGTTCAAGACCATTACTAACAACACTGAAGTATTTATGGTCCTCCCAGCCTGCCTCCATTGAGAGATGACTTTGTTTTTTATGATGTGCATGTTGATAAATAACTGGCTTCAGTGTGAATCCACAGAGGGCACATGATGAAAGGCAGAAGACTGATAGAGTTGCTCTCAGCATTTAGGATTCATCAGCTGGCTGTGCTGGAAGGAGAAAGGTAGCCGGGACGCTGAGAGGAGCCTCCCGAGAGACGAATTGAGACACAGCCAATTGGCATCAATCCGTCCTGATAAAGACAATGAGATTCATGGAAATTCACCGGCACTATTAGTTTTTAGAACGGGAAAGGTCGCTAGAGGAGATGGGCTGGTGACTCATGTGTGACACTAATAATCCCTACGTGGCTTTGAATACAGTATGGCAGGGCGCCAGATGACACTTTAATGACAGTTACATCTTCTTTATGGTGATATACAGTCACATTAGCTTTCATAGCATAAAGAATGTTATTAGGGTTCAATGTAGTATGTTTAACAGCTTTGCCGCTGTTTTTAAATAAGAAATATTTAGGCGAAAGCCCAATTGGGGCCAACTGAGGCCTCTCTGTGCAGTCTGTACATTCGATGGGTTGTCTTGTGGGTGCTTCCTGCCAAAACTCCACTCCAAATGGCCCGTTTTTTTTCTCTCCTGATGCACAATGAAGCCGAGCACTTCCTGAGTGATATCTTTCATGTCTCGTTTTCCTACTCAGTTTCTGGGAGCTCATTGCATGCAGAGCATCAGGAAGCCACTGACAGCAACAATCTGCATGTTTGAAGTTACTTCCATATTGCTGAATAAGAGTACAAAAACAACACGTTCCTGTTTCCAGAGGGAATCGAATCAGGCGTGATTGGCTGTCTAGAGGTTGTTGATCCTGTGCATCACAGAATAATGTGTGCAATGCCTACGGGGCCCTAATTTGCAGCTCCCTGTCCCTGGTTAGACTTTTGGGCTGCCTTTCTGTGAAAAGATTGATCTGAACTCACCGGAATTAAACTTTTGCATGGAAGGCCTTAAATCAGAGTTAAAAATATTGATCAAAAAATAGATGAATGTGACGTCAGCCACACTGAGCTCCAGTTCTTTCAGCATCAAATCCTGGATTAGATGGATTCAGGAGCGGCAGCATGTTTTAGATCATTTTTTCCCTCTTCTATGTTTGCTTTCTGATTATTCCTTTCTTCTTCTCAACACAACAGGTATTTTCTTAGCTCCACTAGTGCTGCACAATAAGTTAAAATGTTGCCGACAGTGCAATATTCAAATGACAGGAAGGAACAATAACGGTTAAAGATAAAAATGAATCACAATGTACCATTCTGAATTAAATATTGTGTTGCTGCAAGATGTCCTGGCTTACAAATAACATCTTACAAACAAAAAAAATGTTTCGTAGATGTTTCACAAAAATAATCCAACTGTGATCATTTTAATATGTATTTTTTATAATCACAGTTACATTTTATTTACTCCATCATGGAACATCATGTTATTATGTATTTATTTTTCAGTTGCTCTCCATTTTAGTTTTATAACCTAGTATCTGTTATTAATTTGTGATTTAAATATCTCCTTCCAATCTGTGTGATCTGCTCCTTTGATGCGGCATGAAAATAAAATACAACATCATGTCTGTACTGTACTTGGCATCAGCCTCGGCTAATAGCAGAGAGTGAGTAAGGGAGGAGAGAGAGGAGAAGTGAGAGAAAGAGAAAATAGAGGTGAGAGAAGAGAGAGAGTGGAGGGAGGTGTTCGTATTATACTGGGTTATGTAATCTCCAGAGGAGCACTTTTGTTTGTGTTGGTTTTGCATCCATGCAGTGCCATGGATCAAACAGACAGACAGAGCCTAATTGGGTTCGGAAAGGAATTTTGCGTTTTGTGTGTGTGCCAACTCACGCGCTTGTGTGTGTGGAAACTTATCCACTCTCTCTCTCTCTCTCTCTCTCACTGATTTTTCATACTCCTCCTCTGTTGCATAATTCATGTCTGTACTTTTCACA
>JAOWBC010001714.1:15137155-15155289 GCA_028566105.1 Hypoplectrus providencianus
TAAATTAGCAGCTTGTATCAACACATTTCATCCAGCACAAAACCCAGCAACGGGTGTCCAGATCCCCTTGACCACCCGGTGGATCAGCAATTTTTTGGTTGCTGGGGTTATACAGGTTAAACCCAGCGCTACACACACACACACACACACACGGGAGGGAAGCGGAGGGACTGTGGGGGTGCTAATTAGTTAATTCTTGTCTTTGTCTTGTGGTCTGGTAAACAGAGAGTTAATGAGAGAAGGGCAAATGGCAATTGGATGACACTGAAGCAGCTACCACAGTTAAATCAATGTACAGGAAGCATTGTACTAGCTTGATGAGCAGCTCATTGTAGTGGGTTATTTAATTGATTTCATTAGATTGTGTTGTACATTTTTCCCCTTTTCTATGCAGTTTGCATTTGATGCTGCTGAATTAAAAGTCTGACTGGTATGTGAAGTGCAATGTTTTGGGAAACATACTTCATGATGTACAGTCTTTAGAAGTGTATGATTTAACCCACACACCCATGGTCTTATTAAAAAAAGGATTCTATTGTAATATTACATCACAATACATGTGGAATTGGATCCCAAATAATTGTGAGAGCATCAGTGGAAGAAGCATATGATTTTAGCCATACATTTTAACCAAAGCATTGTAGCTCATGTATTTTTCAGATGTCTCTTTCAGAGTCAGATCCACCCATTCAAATTGATCTGTTTACATGCTACATCACTGGAATGTTATAATCTTGTTCCTGACTTTTTTATTGCAATGCTAATGCTCTTCTATGAAGAGCAATTTCCTGGAAAATGTTGCTGCGCTGCTTGCTGGCAGATTGCTACTTTTATATAACTTTAAAATGACTCTGGTTCTTTTTCAAACATGATACAAACAGCTGGTAGAGCATTCACAGATTACCATGCTGGCCTGAAAGGGGCTCTACTCATGCACACTTGAACACTTACACATTCAGGTCAAACACGGCCAGCAGACCAGAAACTTTGTGAAACTTTCTTCTTAAAGATTTCTTCCTATGGTTAAGGCATAAAGGATAAGAGCTGGAATACAAGACAGAGCATAGGATCAAGTTAAAGTAGAGGGCACAGAAATGAGAGGCTTTGTGAGCCTTAGCCTTCAGGAGCTATGGGACTTCAGCACCATATTGCTCCCCTTTGACTCCAAACCACAAGCCTGAGCCCTTGCTCTGAGTGGGATAAGATGAACTGAAGTCTCCCTTTCACTGCTGCCTCACAAACAATTCTTTCTTCTTATTTTTTCTTTCTATAAATGTGACTCACCCTTTTGGATTTGTTTTCTGCCTTTTCTGCTTCGGCTCCATGACTAAATGTCTATTTTCATATGGATCTACGTCACAATCACAGCTCTATGTTTCATTCTATGCATTTCATGTGGCATTCATACTCTGCCATAACAGCTGTGAGGCACCACACAGAACTTTAGCTAGAACAATAGGGAGCAGAGATGGCCTCGGGCAATGATGTGGAGCTGCACCACTCGCTCAGCAGGGGAAAGACAAACTCAGAGAGAATATTCACTCGCATTTCATTTTTTCCATGGCTCTTCAGGTGCTACAAAGCCTGCTGTAAATGCCGAATCCTAGGCAAGCGCATCATGTCAGATGCAGCGTTATGGCATACGGAGGAGATAGATCATCCAGGAAAAAGGGTGTTAGGATGACAAGGGGAAATTCCTTATTTATTCTATTTCCTTAGAGAGTTCTCAAAGAGTGTTTTTCATGAATTACACTCTTTTATGAGACAGTTCATCTGGGGTAATTATCAAGTAATGCCTCAAGGACGTAAGTATCCAAGTTGTATGGTAAATTTAGTATGACCATATGAATTTAAAGTAGTTGCATTGTAATGATAATTAGCTTTTCAGTAAGTATCGTAGTATGGCTGGCGGTTATTTAATTAGCAAAACTCATATATAAGCAATGGGCAGTATCTTTACACATTATTATGAATGATATTTTATATTCATTACTTACTGTAGTACAGTTTTTACTGCAAACTGATTTTGATGTGCATATTACGTGGCAAAAGAGCATTACACAATACAGATTTTTAAACTGTATCATGACTGACAGTTATTATGTTACTGTTATTACATAAAAACTCAAGCAAATAATGATCTCATATTATCTATGTGTGTGTTGGCTCATGTGTGATGTGCAAATGTGTACCCACAGGGTTGCTTCTTGTAACTGTTGTACTCATAGGTGATGTCATCCTCATTAAGACGCATGCTCCTGCTCCCACACACACACACACACACACACACACACCACCGCGCTCTAATAGAATAATGGAAGAATACTCTCAGTTGTATTTTTAGAGGCTTTGCTCACATTGGCGTGCTTTATCTCCCTACCTTCCATTCATATGCCCTTAAACCACAGCTGTCTTATGGATATGAAGATGTAGCATTTTTTATACATCTGAGACAAACGTTAGCATAATAATACTACACGTTCATTGTTGCATTTTCCTGCTGCAGTGGAGCCATCCTGCATCCTGCTCTTTTGATGCCATTGTGCTCCCTCCGCCTTAATTTCCTGCTTTGTCTGTTTGTGTTCACTCTGCCGCCAGCCTACATACACCCTACACACACCTCCCATCGGCCCCTTGAGCACCACATGAAACACCACACTGTTGCTCTGCAGCCAGCCAGCGCCTGCTGCTTTGGAGTCCGAGCAGCAGGCTGACAGTCGGCAAAGCCTTACAAGGCTATTCTGAGCCGCAGCTGCTGTTGCTGCTGATGACCCGCTAGACCCGTTCCGTGGTATACTGATGTGGTTCGATATGCAGCGTGGGCCGCGTAGGAGTCACAACACTTGTTTAAACACTCCCTCTCTGCCTCACTTGAGCTCACCCTGCATGCTGAATTTAGCTCCCTGGGTCTGTCTTTACTGCCTTCTCACTGCGTAACTGCTCCCTTTCTTGCTGCGTTGCGTTTTTCAGTCTTGCTTACATTCAGTCTTGCTATGTCACATCACTTTATCTTTTCCTCTTGCATTTTCCTATTATTTATTTTGCTTTCTGCTTAGGCCTTCGTATTTGTTTCGTACTCTTTGTCCTCTTTGCGCCTCCCTCCGCAGTTCCCTTTTTTGTCTTGATTACCGTATCATGAGGATTCATTCTCATGTTCGTGCTCGGTTTTAGCTGCAGACTCTTGCCCCAAATTTCTCCCCCTCCAATCTCTCTTTCTTTCACAAGCCATCTTTGTTTCTGTCGCTTCTCTACAGAGCCAGAAAAAATCTGCTTTCTTGAAAAGGCCTGTGGGGGTGAAAAATAATACTCTAGTTTATGTGTCTTCTCAGCCTACAAAAGACTTTGCTGAAGAGGGTACGGCCACCGCAGCCCCAAGCCGGTCATCGCCTAAAACCATGCTGGAGGGGGATACAGGTTGAAGGCAGAACAGATTAAATGAGCCAGGAGTCATTGGAGCCCCAAGGGCACCACATTTTGCCCCAATTAATTGTGTTTGTCAGAGCGTGAAAGTCCAAGGTCTCCTCACTGGCAGTAAGGAGAGAGGACAGAAAGGTCTGGTATGGCTCACTAGTGCCATCTCTTTTTTGCCCTTCCTGATGTGTCTCAGCAGCTGGCCTGGGGCTCCAGGTACGCACAGCTGGTGAGTTATTCTGCTAGTTTTAATTTGCACCACTTGCTGATTTAGCAGTTAATTTAAAATAAACGTTAATGGTCGCTGTAAGTTGATTACATTTCTGCCAATTATGGGCGTTTTGGAACGGGGCTTGAATGTTGTGTAATGCAACACAGCTTTTGGCTGCGAGGGACCTGTGGGGCTCTGGGTTATTGTGAATGTAATTGTGTGGAACTAAACAATGGAGCATCAGCCACACAGACAGCCTGTGGTTAGCCCAGCACAGCCCTCGCTGATGCGTTTGTGAGTTCTGTGTGTACTTATGCCTGTTTAGCAGGTTTTGTTTACATGCACATGGAGTTTGCCTTCCACAAAAATTGCTCTGAAGCAGAAACGGTCATCAGGTTACAAATGGGACGGTAGGTGGACTTTTGTGTTATTCTATTGGCAGACTGACAGAAGAAGTAGCTGCCATGTTTTGGTTAAGGTTAATGTTTTGAATAGGATGAAGTGTAACATCTAATTTGTCTCTTGAAAAGGTCAGCGTGCAGGCTTTGACTCCAGAGCATAACGTGCTTTTGACCAGCTCTGCCGTGAGCTGCTGGTTTTTTTTTGGGAATGGAGGAAAAAACGTTTTGACATGTAGTGAAATATCGGGCCTGTCGTTTTTATCATGAGCGCTCGTTCAATGCCAGGCTATTAGAGAAAGCTGGTGTTCACCTTGTATGCACTGACTTTGAGGATGCTAATTGCAGATCTAAAGCAGCCCTCGTAGATCAGCCCTGAGCCATGTAGCAAAGAAGCTAATCCAGCTTGAGAACTTGGCTGAAAGTTGTTACTAAGCTCCAGGCTCACACACATACATCATTGCACATGTTGCTGTGCATACAGTACATGCACACACATTTACATGTACACACACTGCGAACACACACACAAAAGAGGAGCATGGAGCCTTCTGCTTTAATCACTGTAATTTATTAGACAGGCTAGTAGGGAAATGAAATAATAGTCATGCACTGTTACACACGCACATGTTTACGCCGCTCTGTTGCAGATTTCCCATCTCTGAAATGGAAAACCTCTCAGCTCAACTCCAAATGTTTACCAAGTAAAACGGAGTGTCCATCTGTACTTTTTCCATTACCCTGTGAGTTGGTTGTTTTCAAAGCTGGTGACCAAATTAATGGGCTGCACTGCACATCATTTCAAACGCTGGTGGAGCTGTTTAGCCGAGGGTGCTATGGCATTTTACATTCTCCAACAATTTTCTACATGTAGACAGCAACAGGGATATCTCAATTTAAATGTTGAGCAGAAGACCCTCCAGAGACCCAGTTTATCTGTAGAAATAATAGCAGTGTTCATGAAGAGACTGCTTCACTACTATTTTTCCTGCCCATGAGAGTGTACTAAAAACAGGTTTTTAAATGAATATTTTGCTCTCCGTTGACACCAATTAGTTAGCAGAACATTCAGTAAGTGGAAAGTGAGAAATAATTCATTTGATCGGGGTCCCCTTAGGTTAGCCGAAAATCTCTTCAGAACTGAAGGATGGCCCTTAGGAATGACTGCCAGGCAAACACTGAACAGTACGCACAGACAGAGCAGAAAGTCTAGAGCACAAGGCAGTATAGTTTATGCGGATCGACTCCACGCTCTCTCAGCAAAGACACACAAACGTACAGCAGCGGCAGATTTAGTGGGTTTTCCAGCCTATTGTAGGTTTTGTCTTTGGACAGGCATACTTTCCAGAGCAGACAGCAGCAATGTGTATCTGAGCTTTTGTATGTGGCTGGAGGTGTATTTTATGTGTGTGTGTGCATGGGATAGACCTTGCACAGTTAGGTCCCGGTATTGTATATTCCTTCGCCAGCAGCGTTGAAATGTTTTGACAGAGCGATTGGCCGCAACATACACAGCTCAGTGGAAGGAATGTCACTGTGTGGCTGTCTAACTCTGCTGTAGCTGTGTGTGTGTGTGTGTGTGTGTGTGTGGATCTGCAAATATGTACTTAAGTAGCAAGTGTGTCGCTGCCACATGCACACACTCTGAAAAGTGTGACTGTTTGTGCATTTTTCTCAACCACTGTGCATGTTTTAACAGAGAAAACATGGCTGCTGCAGCTATTAACAACACTATGAATAACATGCTGCAAAGATGATGTCTTGTCTTTTTCCAGGGTCAGGGTGGGGGTGAGGGTTGAATGGGTATCTCTTTGTGCTGTTGTCACCACATAGGGATACTTAATTTTCTCTGTAATTACTGTTGATGGTCTATCCATCTGTGTGCCTTCACTGCTGCCTCAATAGCTTCTCTATCTGCATTCGCTTTACTTCATGAGTCTTTTTTTAAAGAGGGGTTGTATAAGATACTTATCCATACTCAGTGTGTTACCTAGAGGAGATGTTAAATAGCATATCTCCAGTTTGGAGAGGTAGGCTGGATTAGGAGGTATTAGCCTAGAGAAGAGAAAGTACTTTTCTAGCCACTTAAAGACATCAAAATCAGCTGGTAATGTGTATGTTGTATTTATAATATTTTACCATGTTTTCTTGCCACTCAGGGACACTGAAGCCATTCTAAGCTCATGTTAAAGCCACCAGAGTCAATTGAAAAAAAAATAGTGTTTCCTTGCAGAACACAGAAGTTTCTCTGCCTCATTTGTTTAGTTTAGTCATTTGTTTGTGCTGTGTATAACTTGTGTAAATGTGAATCCAGCTCCTGCATTAGGCAAGGTCAAATTACTGTTTTTGTCAATGGAGTGTGGTAGCTTTGACAAAGAGAGCATTAAAATAGAAAAGAGAGCATATAACAGCTTCAGTTCCCCCAGCATGATCTTAAACAGAGCTGCCTGATGGCAAGGTAAATCCAGGAAATATCTTCTTTAATCTCTCCTGTTATGTTTCACATGAACAGCAAAACTTTTCTTAGGTCAGTTTGACCCACAGCAATTATTTAATTAATGATTATTTAATTGTCCAAAAGTGTCAGAAACAAAAAACTCAAAGTAAACATTGTTTTTATCTTATTATTAGCTAACTATTTCAGTCAAAATTTAGTGTAATGGTGTTGGTTACTTTGTTTTTTTAAAGTACATTCAAAAGCCCTATATACAACATTCAATAGTTTTACATCGAATGAAATAATATATTTTACTCTTTGAATATTCTGTTTCTACAGACTGATGCTCATAAATGAACAAGACACTTCACCGCATGATGCAGTTATGCGGTATTAATAATTTTCATTTTATTTGTTAGTTTCACTTAAGTTTTTAACCAATTTTACCAAGTTTTTTTTTTTTATACATATTTTCTAACTCTTAAATGGGTCTATTTGACCAGTGGGCTTCTACCACCCACAGCAGTATGTTGCTTAGCTCCTGTGTCGCTATTCTTCTCCAAATTGGGCGAGCGCCAACCGCAATCTATTATAGGTAATACACTGACAATGAATAACCAACTAATACTATCATTTCAACTATCTCTTTAAGCGACCTCTCGGAGGGCAAAGTGTAGACAGGTAGGCGTATGGGAAGAAATTTAGGAGATGGGAAAAAAAGAAAAAAGGTGAAGAACACAAGATTTTAAAGAAAGAGATGTGTTCTTTCCAAGCTGGTCAAAGGGAGAGTGGGCTGGGAAGAGGGCAGAGATTGGCTGGCACACCAGCTGCTTTGGTGCCGAGACGGCAATGAGGGGAGCAAAAGGCTAGAACAGCCAGCTGGAGAGGGCAGAGAGCAGAGCAGAGCGAGCGGTAGAGAGGACCAGGCACGCCGGCTGTCAGGCAATCTGCACAGGTCTCAGATACAGGTGGGCTAAGAGACGGAAACTCTTCTGGGAGGACTTGAGCTAGCGTGAGAGAATACAAGAGAGACATGGCTGAGGAAATGAAACGAGCTGGGTATGTGTACACATGTCTCTGACAACATCTGTTATGCCTGCAGACTTATTGCAGGTGTAAAAGCATGTATATCAGTTCAACTTTTGAATGAAAACATAGCAAAATAGCAGCAAGGAAGCCGAACTGTTTTAATGTTTCCAGGAACTGAGCTTATTGTAAATCACACAAGCATGTATATCCTTTTATGTATACTCATCCCTTTCTTGTTCTTGTCTTCTCTCTCAGTCCATAATCAAAGCTATCTCTCTAAAAAGTGTTACATCGCAAAGCATAAAAGCGCAACATGGCTACGGAGAAGTGTCAGATCCTATATAGTGATATACTGTACAAGAATGTGTCGGACTGTCTCTGGCTCGCCAAGTATGTGTGTGTGTGTGTGTGTTTGTGTGTGTGTTTGTCTGGAGAGAAGCCAGACAGGGATCCCAGCCAAAGAAGGAAGAGTTTAATGCAGAACACGTCTTAAAGGCAGGGTGAGGGAGCAGCTCATCTGCCCACAGAGAGTGGCAGAGGTTAATGCAATCCCTTTAAGTGGACATAGAGACAGTTAAGAGGCAATCAAGAGAGGAAGAGACTAAATAAGTCATGTATTGCGGCTCTCTATTTGTTTTATTTCATAATAAACTGACAAGCATTCTGCACAAACCTTTTTTACAATCAAATCTCTCTTGCCTGATAGTTTGTAAAGTGTTCTGATCTTTATGAGATGTTAGATCCTTGAGGAAGCAGTGACTGTTTATGGTTTGTTTTGTTTTTTATTCTTTTTCTTTTAACATTACAGATAGAATTGCAATGAACCCTGTGAGTCAGAGTCTCCTCGCATCCATACCTTCAGTCTGGTTAGCCTTGAAACATCACGGTTATGTTGTGTTATTGATCGATGTGTTCTGGTGCTACGAAGGAGCGAGAAAACCATGAAAGGCTTCTACTCTGTGTCATCGCTGCCGAGCAGGTTTGCGAATGCTGTTTGTACATGTGTACACACGTGTGGAAGGAAGTCAGGGGGAAGGGAGGTTTGCGTGCAGCAAAAACCTGACAGATTGGCTATCTGCAGCATTAGAGATGGCTGTCTGATGGATTAGTATCAGTGGCATTAGCAGTGATGTGTGATGGAAATGATTTGCGATGCCTGAATTCCCAGATCTTCCATCCTTCTCAGCTGATCCCATTACAACACAGAGGCTTTAAATCATCCACTGGCTTGTGTGTGTGTGCATGTGTGTGTGCACGCGTGTGTGTCTGCATGCACTTTTCTGTCATATTTACATAATATGTGAGTAGGCACAATGTGCCACAAACTCTGATCTAAAAGCTTATTTGTGTAAAAGACAGCATGCTTCCTGCCTCCCTCATTCATCACCATGGTTACTAATTGGTTTATAGTGCATGTTAACAAGCTGTCCTTTTCATATTGGCCCATGCTCTCAATGTGGAATATGCTGCTTTTTCTGATCTGCGGGTTAATCCCCAGCAGTCCTACAGAGAGTGGCTCTTTTTGCCAGCCAGTCTCCCTTTGAAGGGTATTTTTACGTGTGACCTTGAGGAAAAACTGACCTCTCTGAAATTAAAATTTAATAGTACTTCCCCTGTAGCCTGCCCCCTTTTCTGCATTCCACCCACCCACTGCTTGCCCTCTCTCTCTCTTATCCGGGGATCAGTCAAAACACAATCAGACAGAATCAATACATGAAATGTAAGAGCAGGTCAGCACCAACACCCTCTGTCTGTGCCACACTAAATTAGAAGACCTCATCTGATGATCTATTGCCTGTCCAACCAGTGACTAGGCCAACAGCTTTTTCAGTGCTTTCAATGGGCTTTTTTAAATACATTATTACTTTACCCTGTGATTTCTAACTATCCAGAGAGTAATCCTTCAATGTATTTCCATGTAAAGTGGCCTTCGCAGATCTTATAGTTCCTGCTCTGACTTTGCTTTAGTTAAGTCTGCAGTGTGCTGTATCCACAGCTGCTGTAACACAAACCCAGTCCTCATTACATGTCAGGATACATGACTAGCTAATTCTCCCATCAAAACCTAACCAGGCAACCTGACACTACACCCACACCCACCTGACTGTGTGTCCTGGTGACAGCTCTTGCAAGAACGTCACGGTCAAAGATCAAATAGCTGTGCACGATCCGCACATTAACCTACATCTCCATTCTGATTCGATAACAAGGGCCGGTCATTGAGGGGTAGAGTTGCAGCGTGGGATGAACCCTGCCGGGATATAGGCTTACCAGAAGGAGCTTGGATGTAACTTGGCCTTGCACTAAAGGGCCTGCATGTGAGTTCAAAGGCTGCCCTTATTTAGGTGGGGAGAAATGCCAGGGATGAATTAGTGATGTGGTGGAAAGCTCCAGAGGAGAGCAGAGCAGATAAATAATAGTACAGTCAACATTGCATCTGGATGGTTGCGCGTGTGTGTGTTTTAGTGGGCGGGTTTGTGGGTGTGGGAGCACAGTATGTGCTGTGCAGTATAGTGCATACTTGTGAAACTGTACAGCATATATTTACAGTGACACTCGACAGCTTATTTCTTGCACCCACACAGCCAAACAAAAACACCTACATGCACACTTCCCCCACCTGTCTGTGCTGCCTTGTTGGGCTCTCTTTCCTGCTGTGAGTCATCTGCCCAGTTGGAGCACACATACATTGGGGCACACACACACACACACACACACACACACACACACACACACACACACACACACACACACATACAGACACAGGTGACAAATACCAATAAATCTCAGAGCAGTTTTCCAGTATGTGTGCACAGACTGTCTGACATTTGGTCCATGCCCTGGGGGCTTCAGCGCATCCATTCCGACCCAGCAAAGAGGCCTGTCACTGGGCCTCCTCTCTCCCACAGGTAGCCTCCCTGGAGCTCACCCGTTATCTCTCTGCCTCCTGTGCCTGAAGCTTTCCCCTCACTGCCCAGGGTGCTCTCCCTGTTGAATCACACACACACACACACACAACAAACACACATGCCAGTCTCGCCAGGCAGTGAAATAGGACAGGAGGCTGGGCTGGAGATACCTCTCCTGAGTCTCAGCAATGCCCTAGTTTCTCCTGCAGCCTACTTTTCTCCACACACACACACATCCTGACAGCTACCTTCATCCACAAACACTGACCCATGTTGACAGGCTGACTGGTAACTACAGCCACAGTTGGTTTGGGGAACTATTTCAACATTGAATATGCATCAACAACATTAAAGGTGCTGCCCATATATGAATGCACTAGTTTCTACTGTTAACTTTTCATAGATAGACATGTGAAGTGATGATGACATGCTGTTATCTCCGACACTCTGTTCGGACAGCACACTGACCAGCCTAAAAGCGGATTTAAAGGCAGCAGCCAGCTCTAGTTAGCCACATCGACTGGCTCTCCATCAGACTCGGTCATAGATCACTACAGTCGATGCTGCCGCTGTGCCGGACACTGATGAGAAGAGCCATGTTGGCCATGTTCGTAGTCAATAAGTCAGGCAGCGTAAAACAGTGTGTGATAAGCTCGGCCTGCAGTGAGCCAATATTCTTGGCCAGGGATAAACAATCTGACAGAGACATCTTTGATCCAAGGAGAGATGAGCAGCAAATTGTGTGTATCAGCTCCTGCTCTCCCCTGAATTCACTGTCAGTGATAGAGCGGGATCGACCCTTGTTGGATATTCTTCTGTTGTGTCAAGTGCAATCCATTTTTGCTCGGTGTGTATGTTTTAAAGCTGTAAAGCACCAAAAAGAAAAGTAGCTCTGAAGTTGCGGCTCTTAGAGTCTAGTTGAATAGGTATTACACTTAAACCAGACGGGCAGACAGTTCACCCCTGATGTGTTAGATTGGCGCTAAATGCTAACCATGCCGGTCCCGCTACCACAAATGTGTTTTACCACCACTAATGGGTAATGTAGCCCGCTCTAATGTAACCTGCCGCCGATGTTAATGTAACCCCTTTAACCGCAGTGACATGTCACTCTGTATGCTGCTCAGCGGTGCAGCACTCCAGAGGTCCCCATGACAACAAGCAACATCAAAGAACTGAGAATAGGAGCTGGTTTTGTTGTTGGAACGGAGGACGCATGAGAAAGTATTTTAATTTTGAATGACAGTTCCCGATAGTGTAGAAAAGCAACTGACAGTATTTAAAAGACCACACATAGGCACATGCACAATTATTCATTTCCTCTCCACTAAGCAACTAGTAGTGGTTTTTATTGATTTTTTCAATGATGTGATAGGACACAATTTAAACAAGCTACAGGACGTGTAGCGTGGAAAACGGTTTCACCTGTGGAGGCACATGGGAGCGCAGGCAGGAGCGATGAACCAGCGCTTAATTAATTTCCATCTCCTTTTGGGAAAAAGTTCAATAGTTCAATACTTGAGTCAAGTCAATCATTATAGACCTGCTGCAGCACCAGGGCCTTTGAGATAGTTCTTATATTGTGTTTGATGGCTCATTTGGTTCCTTATTGACAGGCTGATATCGAATTGGACTGTGAAAATCAGGTTGTAACTCTCTGGTGGATACCCAGACCAGGGAATGAAGAAAAATCTGTCAAACAAATATTGTATTGCCTTTGAGGTTTCTCTTATTGTATTACACTCACGTGCAACACAGAGAGAGTAAATGTGGGGAGTGCAAGCACAAACAGCATGCAGCACAGATACACAGAAACATGCATGCACTCGACAGGAGGAAATGGTGTGGCAAAGTTTAAGAAATGCAATCACTGTGACCTGAATAGGAGGCTGAGTATGTCTGACAGCCTGAAATGTGCTTCACTATTCTGTCTCCCTTTCTCTATCAGTTTATCTCTCCTCCCTCTGTCTCATTTGATGTCTCTCTCTGCTGGGGTCACCCTCCAGTCCCACAGCGGTACCCTCCCTCTTCCTTTTGTTTCCTGTCTCTTTTTCCACATTTGCATTTCCCTCTCCACACCATCCTTTAATGTATTTTTCCTCCCTTCTGTGTCTGTTCCTGCATGTCTTTGATCCCTGTGTGAAACCTGTGCAGGGACCAGCCAGCTGGTCACCTTGTTGTTATGACCGTGGGCTCACTGCAGCGTGCAGATGACTCCTGAACTCTCAGGCTCAGACCTTTCCCTTTCTCTCCTCTATCTGCTGTGGCCTTATCTCTTCACACAGCCTCGCTCCTTTTCATCTCTGAACATCAGTTCCAGAAGCAGTCAGGCACAGGGAGGAGGAGGAGGAGGAGTGAACTGGAAATGTGTGTAAAACAACAACAACAACAAAAAAATAGAAACTGATTTGATAGAGCAAGGAAGCATCGTATTGAATTATAGCACTAATGCCAGTAAATTCAGTTTTAGACATTAATCTAGAAGCCTGTGCTTATTGTGGATATGAGATAGATAAAACACTACAGGTATAACAGTTTTCATTAAAGTTTAAATCAAAAATAAAATAGGGAAGTTGAAAGCTTCAAAAAGAACCTATTTTTTCAAAATGAATATGTACAATTTTAGCCTGTGTCAGACATTGTAAGTGCAGTCCCATTTCTTTCAGACCTCTCCCCACCTCTCTCCTCACACTGCTGACTGTAATGTCACACACTGGTAGGAGACATATATCACCAGGGTTGTGCAGGTTGTAGCTGCCTGGCCCGCTCTGGAAGCCTGATTCCCTGGCGAAAGATCTATTTTGTTGTTGTCTCGCATCCAACAAAAGAGATCAATCTCAAAATTCAAACATTTCTCCAGAGATTCATGTTTCAAAGCGAGCACAGTTAGTTCTCATTAGCAGTTTAATTGAACCACATATCACGGTTATTGTGCCCCAGCTCCTCAACCTCTCTCCTCCTCTCCTCTGCCACACCTACACGTTCACTCTATGTACCCGAGCTCACAGTGACTGATTGGTTCCTATTTCAATTATCAACAGCCATTACTGGTTTTATCCATACATCCACTCGTATCAGCCCTCTGTGGCTTCAAAAGCGTTTCAGCACTTGTACAGATATGCCTATTATCAGAAGTGTGAACGCAGCCATGCACAAGGGTGTTTAAAAAAATTACCATATGCATGGAGGTATGCACACAAGCAGATGCACGAATGTATTAATGGCACTGCTATTTTCTGTGAATTGGGCAGTATGGAGGCAGTCAGCAGTGCAAGCTTTGGGGACTCATTCTATCTCAGATGTAATTCATATTTAAATGTTGTTATGCTCCCTCTCTTCTGGTAATTGTGTTTGCACTTCCTGGTTACTCTTGGAAGTGGATTCACTGAAGCGTTCTGTTGATAGCAGTCTGGTAATCGCTAATTGCAGAGGCACATACGCATATATGGCTCTGCACACACACATGCTCACACACAAATGTGCAGAGCTCGTAACAGGGTCCCTGGCTATTATTCGCTGACATCCTGGCAAGTAAGTGTACTCGTGCTGCTTAATGGGACTCTTCTGGAAAACAGCATCACGTGTGTGTTTCTGAAAAGGATGTTTAGAAGGCTTGATTTGGGATTTTGCACTTGCTGCCATGAGTTTCTGGAGCATGAAAAGCTTCATTTGAGCAATGGGGAGGTGCCTGGATGGAGAACTAGTGGAGCGGGGAAGTGATAACCACCAGTTGCTGAGTGTTAAATTGATATATTTATTTTGTGCAAAAACCAGCTGGATATTTGTTATTACCGTTCTAGTTGATATGGCAAACTAACTAGCAAACTGTTTTCTATGTGGACATTTAGCAGATACTAAGCAAAATTGGCATGTTCCTGACTAGTGAACACTATAAATCTCATTTTCACTCTACTTTAAGTTATTTTTTGGGTCTCTACAAAGACAAGTATATAGCTCTTTGCAGCTAAATGGTCAGCAAACTTATTGTAACTAGCCTGCTATCAGTTTCTAGCTACTGTTATCAAATAGGGAATCTTTGAGACCAGTAAATGGACCAAAATGGTTTTGTGATGAAAAGCCAAATATATGAGCCAAAAGACATCTAAACGCTCCGTAGTGCTGAGGGTTGAGCATTCTTTGAGGGTTCATCACTACTTGAGACCTCCTTTGTATGAAAGCAGTGATGCAACTGATTAATGACTAAAAGTTAAAGATTCATTAACGGTAACATCTTAGTTATATGAGAGATACTACTACTATACGAGAGTAGAATTCTTGGTTAAGCTTCCTTGATATTGTCACCATAATAGAAATACAACTAACAAAAAATGGTATACAAATTAATTAAAATATAAAGAGGATATCATAATAACTAATATAGCCTCTCTAATATCACTTACTGCTGACTTTTATAGGTAAACTGAAGTCAGGGGATTTGGAAATATTTGATTTTGTTTAACACATTGTATACTGTATCTGCCACATGGCTTTTCAGTAGTTTTGATAAGATGCCTTAAAATGATAGTGCTTAATCATTTTTTTTTGTGCAATCAAGAGAAAATCAATCATGTGTTTGTTTATTACTTTATAAAATACATTTATGTAATTTTTTGCAAAGGAACTTTTATCAAGAATTCTCTTTTGCCTTTCAAACCAAAAATATAAATGATACAAAGCTGTAAAAAATCAATACTGGGATAAAATTCTGCGAAGTTCGACCAATTTCAAGGTTTAATGTAGCTCGTGTGTTACAGAGAGGTGGGGGCAATCCCTCAGTGTGATTCCCTCTCAGATTGGTTGTGAAGTGAGTGATGGTAATGACCTTTCCTCTGCGTGCAGTGCGGTATGAGAGTAATGCCCTCCACTTTATCAACTTATCTATGTGTTTCTTTCGCCCTTTCCCCTCTCATCACTTGACAAATGTAAATGAGGAAATAGCCTACATGCCTGTCTCTCACTGCACCCTGGGAGTCTGAGACGCTGGATTTTGTCTTGCAGTCTTGGTTGTTTTTGTGCACAGAGGAAAACACAGGACAATGACAATACGGATTTATCGTTTTCTCTATAAAAGGAATAAAAATAGCAGTGCTACGGCAGCAAACACTAATAGCATACATAAAAACAGAAGCACCTTTCGAGGGTAAAACAGTTACATGGTGCAAACTAAGCACTTAGCTGGTTCACAAATAGCAATGCAGATGTTGCAAATGCAAAGTTACCTCCCACTTATGAAATGTTTCACATAACAAGTCCTGTGTGAGCAGTTGGAATTGGTGCTGAAATGTGGCCGCAGCACTTTTTAATGACATCGTATTCACATAGCAAGTGCAGAAGTCATTAATATGACAGCAATACAATGTTTCACTTCAGCTCTTAGTGTGCTCGAAGCTTTCAGAGTCCAACAACAGCACAGTGAACACAATCAGTTACTTTATCCTGCTCATGCTGTAGATAATAAGATGTGTGTTCAAGAAGTATTATATGAATGATGGTGAATGTATTGAATGGGATATAAGAGTACCCACAAACGCTGCTGCAGCAACATTTGTCTGTGATTTTCACAGATCAAGTACTATTTACTGGCTTTCACAGCAGCCAGGGTCTTTGTGTGGAGTTATTCCAAACAAGGCCGTCACTGCAATTAACGTGCAATTCAACAAGCAGCTATTCACACAGAGGCTGTATACCTTGAATACCTTAAATATTCTTGCCGCGAAAACCACATTATTGGTTTTCATTCTGTTTATTATTATTTGGCCTTGATGTATGAATAGCTTGGTTGATGAGTGCGTTGCAGGGTATTGTGTGCAGTCATTTGCAATTTGTTACTTCTTGCACCAAATAGTTTTGTTAGCATCAAAGATTCCTGACACCTACGCTCACACCATTCATCTGAGCTGCACATTGTCTGCAAGTTAATGAAATTTCGTATAGCCAAAGTTCTCCAATCTGATGTAAGAAATAGTAATGGGAACAGATTTTGCACCTTTTCCCAATGCACACTTTTTTTTGACTGTGCTGTTAACAGCAACACCCAGTTTCTAATGGTTGTGACGCCCATCTGTAATGTTTTCATGAGAATTAATGGTTATTTTTATTTGTGGGCTAGAAGTGGTGTGCACCATCTGAAAGATAAAAATCTAGAGTTTTATTAGATTTTTTTTTCTGAAAACTACTTAAAGATACCCCTTTAATGTCAATATACCTGGAAAAGTGCATCCTTTGAATCCTTAATGTCTCTAGTTGGTAGTGTCACAAGGCTCTGATTATCCTAGAAATTATAACAGGTCATTTTATACAGTTAAGTAAAGTTGTAAAAACCATGACAAAAAAAATCACTGTAGACACAAGAGTGTCAGCTTTCCAAACATGCCCAATTTTTACCATTCCAAGGATGTTTAGCCCAGTGTGCATATTTATTGCCTGACAAAAACTGTATTGTTTTCACCTCAAACACGATTTCTGCAGAATACACCGACCTCTAGTAGCTGTGCAAAGCGTGACTCGGTTTCTTTATTTTCCAGGAAAATAACTCCCTCTGTCATTACAATCATATCAAATGCATCATTTGGGTTTTTCTTTTATTTTAAGCCTCATAAAGAAACACTCTCCACTCTAAAATGAGACATCCTCATCCTCAGGCAGAATAACTATTTTTGGACCTTCTGGACTTTTTTAATAAGCACACTTGTTAAGCAATCATTTTTCTCAGTTAAGTCTTTGCCCAGCTGATCGGGATCACAATCGGAGTTCATGTCTGTGTTGAGCTGTCTTGAGGGGGAGATAAGAATATAACAGCTCCAGTTTATCTGATTTAATCCATTTAAAGACATATTTGAGTTGTATTTCACAAACATATCTGCATGTTAGCACTGATGCTATCTCAGGCTATTTCAATCAATTCATTTCTCTCAGAGCTGCTCGCTTTTTTTTTTTTTTTTTTTTTACTTCTGTCTCCTCTTCTCCAACCAGCTCCCTATCTGTTTTCCTACCTGTTGTTCCTCCACCTCCTGATTTCTTGCCCTCCTGTGCTGACATTTGTGGGGGTGATTATAGATGCTTGTCCCATCCCTGAAGAGCCATGTATCATCAGAGTAACTTCCATCTGAGTGACTGGCCATGAAATGTCAGATGAGACTACAGATGGATGGATGGTTGAGGGTTAAAGGCCTGGAGAGACAATCTTTCACTCTGCTGAAGACAAAAATGCTAAGCTTCATTGGCCAGTGACAGGTTTCCCGATGAAAATGGAAGCTACTACTACTTATGGATATTTTTACAGGCATCATCATTTAAGGCCAATGTAACACATGCATTTTTCACAGTGGAGCTCAGCTGTGAATATGAATTAAAAAAATACGCTGAGATGACTTTTCTCTTTCTGTGTTTGAAATCAATACCGCGACATTTGATATTTTATAGGCAGTAGGACTGCATTATGACCACGCTGAAGGTCATGTTTTCGAGTGTGGAGTGGCATTGACATACTATATCAGTTTTGCTATGGTTGAGTGACAATCCATTATCATCATATGAGTCACGTCATTATGATATACTGTTACATTTTAAAACTAATGTGCAAAAAGAATGAATGCAGGTTTTTTTCATGCATCTTCCCTGTTTAATGTATATCATTTTAACATTCATGATAATAATCACTGCCTGATTGTGTGTGTGTGTGTGTGTGTGTGTGTGTGTGTGTGTGTGTGTGTGTGTGTGTGTGTGTGTGTGTGTGTGTG
>JAOWBC010001714.1:15155690-15170190 GCA_028566105.1 Hypoplectrus providencianus
TGTGTGTGTGTGTGTGTGTGTGTGTGTGTGTGTGTGTGTGTGTGTGAGAGAGAGAGAGAGAGAGAGAGAGAGAAAGAGAGCAGGTGCTAGAGACACAGTGTGAGCTGTCCATGGTACTGAAAGCTCCCACTTTCCTCAGCAGAATTACTATGAAAAAAAAACAATAATCCAGAATTATAATTGTCAAATAAAAAAAACACTCTCTTCTCAGAATGGTTTGTTTCTTTGTTTTGTTTTGTGTTTTGCTTTTATGGCATAAGGAACTATTGTAAGCCACTTGAAATAAAAGCCTGATTGTCTGAAAGGTTATGCATTTCTATCAGTATTTTAAAACTTCCAGATGGTTTTGGTTTTTATTATAGTAGAATATTTCACATCAGTCTTTATTGTCTCTGCTATTGTCATGTAATTAAATACTTTTTTAATTTTCCATTGATCTGCATAATTTTAGTGATGAGTCATATTTCTCATTTATCTAATGGAAGCCACTTCCTCAACATATATCTGTATATCTTTTTTTTTTTTTTTTTTTTAATGATTCCCTGTCTATTTTCTTTTCTGTAAATGTCTGTATACACTGGCTTACACACCCAGACACAAACCAAACATACCTGCCACACATACAGTAAACACACAAACCCAGTCCAAACACTGAATGCACCGCCTCTTCCAGTAGGTGATTTACGTCCTCCAGGGGGTCAATCCACCGCAAGGGATTGTGGTCCAAACAGAATCACTTAGGCTGTATCTGAAAGGAACTGAGGAAAATTGCAGGGGAATCACATGGGATTTGGTCTGTAAATGGAAACCCAACCCTCAACACTTTACACAACTCCGTCCCGCCTCCCTCTTTCTCTCCTCTTTTATTTTTTAATAGAAGCCTCTTATCCTGAGCACATAAATAACATTACAGTCTTGCAGCACGTACATAAAAGCGGTTTATGATCCACAAAGTGAAAACAAATTCCAGCAATAAATATTTACTTTGTGACTCAGCTCAGATCAGTTAATCTCAAGCTTATTGTGCAGATGTTTTTTTACTACACCCATACAATAAAATGGCAGTAAGAATCATCTATCTTACACTGCAAGTATTTATATAATTTGTCTAAACGATAATGCTGTCTCTTGATTACGGCCACTTTGTTGTATATTTCATGTGCACGCTGGCTGAGTTATCTGCAGGTATCTAAGGGGATGAGCTGTGCTTTTCTGACCTGACGTGACATGACCTGTCATCATCACAAATCTGCGCGTCTGTCAGCCCTCAGACCATCACTGATAAGCCCATCCATCACACATACCTCCACAAGAGCACGCGGTCCCACTCAATAACCCCCCATCTATCCTTCCTAGGCTTTATTAATGTAACCCGCAGAGACCCGGCCCTCCTACAATGGGATGTGACAGCCCTGACCGAGGGCTGACCTGCTCCTCTGACCTGGCAGTTTGTTTGTGAGTGTGTGTGTGTGTGTGTGTGTGCTTGTATCTGTGCATGAACCCTGTATTTACCCATATGTGAGGGTAAACATATAAAATACAGCAAACTCAAAGTTGTGTGTGTGTGTTTGGTGTTTCTGTGTGTGTGAGCGCGATGGCTGATGGAGAGAATAAACCTCCGGGGTGCACTGAATCTGCCGAGAAAATATCTCTCCCTCTGGTAAACTTCCTTTGACTGCTTATCCATCTTCTTCCTCTCTCACACATTTACCTCCATCCCCACCTTCAATGAAGTCTTGCAGAGTTCGAAATGGTCCCGGCGTTCATCTACCTTTCTTATGCGCACACACGCACATGCACACCATCACACCACTCATTGCGTCTTTCTTTTTCTTTAATGTGTGCAAGCCCAGCTTTATCTGTGTGCCATGTATAATGGCTCAGAGATGGTATCATCAGAGACAGGCCAGCTTGACTAAATGGGAGCGGCAAATTGACTGTAGTATTAGGAGAGAAGGGCCTCTATCAGGCAATCTGATAGGATCCCATTAAAGAAGGCTTGCAGATGAATATGATTAGCTTTTCATTCCTCCTAATGGAAACATCTTCTGAAGAGAGGAGGAGATGAAATGTTTTGTAGTGATAGGGCCTTTGTACCCCTGATGGGATTGTTATTGCCTAATTTGGGTAGAAAGACCATTAAAGTTCTTGGAAGGGACGATGAATGTTCTCTGTAAGTATACTCTCAGTTATGGCTGCGGACCAGTGGTTCACTGTGTGTGGGCAGTGCTTTGCTTTGTTGATGTGAAAACGACCCTCCACTTAAAAAGCTTCATATTGGGCTTGTTTTTGCCGAAATCTGTGACTAATGAGTATGAGGTTTCATCTTCTTCTCCTAAATGAACTGAATGGGTGTTTTGTGTGTTTGTGGTTTCTGTGTGTTTGTGTCTGTGTGTGTGTTACCAGTCTGTGTTTTTTTACTATCTCCAGCAGACTGTGACAGAAGTGCTTCATTAGATTATAAAACGACCATCATGAGCACAACTTCTTAAGCCGATTATTGTTCATTTATGGAGAGCCTGGGGTACTGTTTGCCATGTTGCTCAAATAACAACCAGTGCTATTCTCTGTGATCTGTCAAAGTGGATGAATTTGATGAGTGCTATTTAAAAAAAAATGTGTTTCTGCATATCAGAAGGACTTTTAAAGTATTAATAGGGTTTTTCTAGCTGGTTCGTATCATTGCACACAAACAGCCTCAACCTCTTTTTGTTAGGTTGCTTTGAAGCAAGCTGCTCAAATGACACAGTAGACAGACATGAAGATATCTGTTTCCAGATATGTATCTTTTTACAGCTCAATGTGTTCAAATTGGTGTGCAAGTGTGCATGCATGCCCGGTAAGAGAGTCAGTTTTTGCATATGCATGCATGCCTAGCAGCAGTAACAGGTGGATTGACTAGATGTGCACTCTGCCAAGTCTACAGGGGACTATATACATTACAGGGACCACAGCCAAATGTTGTTCTGTCCTTGTGTTGTTATTATCCATATGAAACTGTATCCATCTGTCACGCAATAACGTAGTGTTGATGAAAAAAAAAGAGAGGGATTTTCAGTAAATAATTAAGTCAATACAACATGGACATGTATTTTTCCTGCATTTTTGTGTTTATGTGTCATTGATCAAACTAGGGCTTGGTTATTATTCAATATGATAATTAGTTGTCTTTCAGTGTAAGCATATTGTGACAAAATCATACATCGAACATACTCAATTCAGTTGTCTAAAGACATAATAACACACAATTACAACTAAATCTAATGATGTTAAACCATAACAAGATAATGTGCTCAAGTCTTCTTGGAACCTCAATGTTTGTTCAAATTAATTGTGACTAGTGTTCTCCAACAGCACTGTGTAGGTCTTCATTCATTCATTCATTCATTCATTCTTTCATTCAGGGGAATGCCCCAGTTTAGTTAAACAAAGCCAGAGCACGGCTGGAAACATTTATACATTTAGTATTTTTATCATTTCACTTGAAACTCTTGTTATTACAATAAACCTTTGGCTATTTATTTGTAGAAACACTAGAAAACAGCCTTTCATTATAATATTAAATAAAAAGAGATTGCTCGTTTTGCCTAGCTAGGAGGAATAAGTATTCAAATACTTTTGTGAAAAGCACCTAATTCAAATCTAGCACTATGATGCATTACGTTAGGACCTACATTGACACATGTATGTCAGTAGTTTACCTCCATTTTAACAAGAAAATGTACTTAAAGTTTAAGAAAAAATCATGCACATATCATGGAAAATAGGCTAGTGATTTTTAATTTTGTAGCTGGCTTTGATAGAGCAACTTTCATCTATTTTATACTATTGGGTTGTTTAATTTACTGTATAACAATGCATAGATTATTATGGGCTCATTATGTCTTAATCTTAATTAGTTAAGTAAGTATGGCTGCCAAATGTAGTGAAGTGAATTTGAAAATTAAATATGCAGTGTTTAGATAGGTGTTTTGATGGAAGTGCGTGCGTGCATGCGTGTGCGTGCGTGTGTGCTCCCAGGGCAGCAGCTTAACCTCTCTGTAATTCCACCTATCCCTGATTTATTCACACCACAGCTCTCTGACACACCGTATCCCTCAATTTTGTACTGTTTCTGACACGTCACATCGCTTTCTACAGGGATGAGTGTGACGAGCCGGAGAAGAGACATATTCCCTCGCAACATTTTGTTACTGTCTTTCTGGCTTTGCCACTGCCTCGACTTTTCCTGTCAGCCTCTCAGCGCCAACCAAACTGCAAATTTGCAAAAGATGTGTTCACAGATGAGTGTGTCCATGAATCACTATCCCATTTATCCGTACACCCAAGAGAATCTGTTCTGCACACCGAAACATGCCTAGCACATGTGCTGTGTAGTAATTGCACAGTTTTGTTCAATTTTACAGCTAAGACACAAGCTTTACCTACAGATTAAGTCCACTGGCTGCAATCAACCTGTTTTCCAAATGATGAAATAAATTCAAAAGAGGATTTTTTGTTTGCAGTAACTGAGAAGGTTTATACAACTCACAATGCAAGCCACGAGAGTTTGTTCAGAAGATACTACCTTGTTGATGCAACAAAAACATCTTTCCACAATCAGTCTTTTCGTAATTATATGTGAGGCTGGATGCTTAAAGGCTTTTTGTTTGGGGTTTATTTGAAGTGGGACTTGTAGTCGCTTCTAATAAATTCAGTAGAACTTCTTGTTTAGCTGGAAAACAAGAACAAATTACCTGCACTTTTTACTCATGAATAAGAAATGAATACCATTAGAAATAAAGGTTGCTTTCCAACTTCAGTCGTGCTCTTACAGCTTTTGAATTTCTTCTCCTTCGTCTTTTCCTTCCACTGCTGATTCCTGCATTCAGGCTTCTTTCTTTGGTTAAAAAAAAGGGGGGATTTAATATAGTTATTGTAATTGTGTTGTCTTGTCTTTGAAGTCAAGACGAGATTGCTTTTGACTTGCAAATATTTCAGATTGAATTGGGCTAAATGACTTTTGGGAAATGTCTCTGGCATTCACAGTGTCCTCCTCTTTCTCTTCTCTAAAGGTTAATAGTATCTGCTCTCAGTGAATGAGTCGGTGGACTTTACTGTGCCATTCAGTGACGGAGGAGGTTTGGTGGAAAGCCTTTCTCTTCTCTCTCGGGGTGGGATAGGGGCAGCAGGTCAGACTTAATTCTGGTGGGGATGGACACACGCAGCATGGAGAGGCCTAAAAATAAGATGAAAGGCTCGTTCCAGAGAATTAATGGGCAGTGATAGCGTCTGTGTGTGTGTGTGTCTTACTGAATGACCTCCAGTCGGCCGTGCATTACTCAAAGGTTGAGCTCCCCAAGACAGATTTTATTAAATGCATAATATGATGTTTCACTAAATTTGTTCTCTCTTTCTCCCTGTCACTTCTTGCAGGTACGGAGACATGGTTCCTAAGACGATTGCAGGGAAGATCTTTGGCTCAATCTGCTCTCTGAGCGGCGTGCTGGTAATTGCCCTGCCTGTCCCTGTCATCGTGTCCAACTTTAGCCGCATCTATCACCAGAACCAGAGAGCAGACAAGCGGCGGGCGCAGAAGGTACAGGTGAACACAATTTTATTTCGCTTCCACTGAGCACCAGAGGGCTGGACCTCCAGACGTCCAGAGTTCAGAGAGGAGTTCTGACGTCTCTCTCCCCCGGAGGAGAGGACTCCACAGGGCTCAGGCCTTCCCTGACACTAATGATGATGTGCGTATCATGCACATTGACTTGCATTCACATGAGCAGTAGGTGCGTGATGCATATTCAGTGAGCATCACCACACTTCAACAGACCTTCTCTCTTGACATGCATACCTAAACCATGACCTTCCAATTTCCTATTGCTCTGCATAAATAAATCGGCTTGGGGGGAACTTTTGAGGCCGTCAATACTAATATCTTAATCATTAGCAAGGTTTGCAGAGTGCAGCTAAGTTACAAGGTTTCAGTGGAATCAAGAAGTAACTGATCTGCATTACCTTCATGATGTAATTTACATGCATGTTAATTGTATGTAATGCATACATGAGTGGAATGAAGATGAATTTATTGTGTATGTATTCAGGATTGTAGGACTTTTCAAATCCTCAACTTCAGCTTTTTAGAGCAGAAATAAGCCAGTAACAAGAACAACTTTAGGCTGCTTAGGAGATTTTTGCTCTATAATTTATCAGGAAGATTGTCTAATGAGCCACTAACCTTATGGTAAAACATTTGACAGATCTGGAATAAAATCTAGTTGTTAACAAAGCATTAGCACGTAGAATTAGAGAGTGATTACCAACATTTGCATTTGCACTACATTATTACCAAAGATAAAGAATAAACATAAGCCAAATAGATTGTATACCAACTGGCCACCCAAGACTTTAATTGTATAATGGCATTTACATGCCCTATAAAGCATTAACCTCCTGAGACCCTCAACCATTTTTGTATCTTTGCAAGGTGATTATTTGATTGTATCAAATCTGATCGATGATTTTTTAAAGATACAGATAATCTGTTTCATGTGAAAATATGTATTAGAAATCCGTTTACCGAGGCTTTAAATCTACAACACTGAATCTTTTCCTGATCCTGTAGATATCCTAGCCTCACACACACCTGACAAATCCAAAACTATTAGTTCTCTAGTCTAACAGACACACATGACCTGACCTGAACTAGCAGAAATCTCTGTATTTTGGATAATATCCAATTCTCCAACACCAAAGTATATTTTACACTCCACAACTTAAATGCTATCATTAGTCAAATCTCATCCACAAATCCAAGCCTATATCCTAAAATAGCCTGTCAAAGAAGTTAATATCAGCAATTTCCCATCTTCACGTGGTTTCTCTGTTGGTCTGTCCTTGTGAGGGGATTTTATCCTTGGCAAAATAGCAAAACACATGCAGGCACAGATTTATAAATGGATTATGGAAACCCATGTTTAAACTGTGGAAGATGGAAAGATCGTATCTTCCTTTAGGTAAATAGTCGAGCCTTCAGACCTTTACAGAATCATGTTGTGTGTCCATGAGCCAAACTGGGTAGCAGCATCAGCTGGCACACATACAAAACTGAGTTGGTAATCATAGCTCGAGGGCAAGCCTGACAGTTTTTGTTCTCCTGAGATAGATAGTAGTGTGTTTGTTTGGAGCTGGCAGACATGCACACACTGACACATATTTTCAGAGTCCATTCCTCTCTCTCATCACTCTCGTTCACACCTCTCCAAGCAAGGCTTTTTTTTCTCTCCTTTTACTTATTTCTTCTCTGCTCATTTCTGCTCCTCTGCCTCCATCCATTCCATCCCTCCCTCTTCTCTCCCTCTCAACCTCTCTGTGATTACTGCCATCCATCTCAGCACATGCACTCTGGTTGTAGTTTAAATCTGTTTAAAGTCCTGCAGTTCGACCGTGGCCTGACCGCTGCCCAGTCTTAACTAACCGTAACCTTGTCTGCCAAGCAAGACTCCGGTGTAATGCAGCCAAGTATTCGGGGGAAGAAAAGACACGCAGAGGGGACAGAAAGACGGTTGAAAGGTTGGGAAATTATCTTGATTGAAAACAGGTTGGAGCCGATGAGATGTGTAGTGTTGACGCAGGAAAGAGAGAGGAGTGGTGAGGAGGAAGGCCAGAGGGAAGAGGGGGAGCAGGGGAGGCAGAGGGAGTGTAGAAAGGGGGGAGCGCTGGAGGCTGGAGGCGATGTGTGTCCTAATGCTGTGTTCTTTCCTGAAATAGCTATCACCCAGATGAGGTGCTGGCTGGAAGGAAGGTGTGCATCTGCCTGTCTGCTTGTGTATGTATGTGCAGCTCTTTAAGTGCACGGATCCACGTCCGTGTGTGCGTTCACCATACTTCCTGTCAGTTTAGGCCTGACCTTGGTCTGTCCCACCTCCCTGAGTGTTCTCCACAGAGCCGCAGTGTGGTGCAGTGTCCCAAACGTCGCTCAGTACCAGACACCCACCGACTGACCGGTGTAGCATGACGGTGCTGTCGTCATTAACCAGGACTAAATGACTCCCTCAGGCACTTGAATGCCTCCCTGGCTTGCCTGCAGTGAGGTCAGCGATTTGCTCAAGCACCCATACATCCAAAGGATAGCTTTTCTCTATTTCATAACAGCATGACTCAAACTCCTTATCAGTGCCTCTATAATAATATTCCACCTGCCTCCACTGACTTAATCCTTGAGAACATTATTACTACGGCAAATCAAAGTCTTAAGTGCCAAGTATGATGACAGGGTTGCAAATGTGATATTTTAAAGCATTTAGGAGATGCAATCTGTATATCATCTCTGTCTTTAA
This sequence comes from Hypoplectrus providencianus, assembly GCA_028566105.1. NCBI lineage: Eukaryota > Metazoa > Chordata > Actinopteri > Perciformes > Serranidae > Hypoplectrus > Hypoplectrus providencianus. Next base: position 15,164,012 of record JAOWBC010001714.1, read on the forward strand.
TTAGCCCACAGGATTAAGTGTTGCTTAGCATTTAAGCTTGTGTGCTTAAGCTCGCTGGAGTATGTCTTCAATTACATATTGTGCTAGCTTTAGTGGTGGATGCTGTGGAAATAATTTATTTCCCAACTGCTCCTTAACTAAAAGAGCCTTATCTTCTGCCTCTGTCGATCTGTCTGCCACTTTTGTCCAGACTGAAGTAGCTCAACCGCCATTGGCTTAGAAGTTGTTACAGATATTTATGGTTCCCAGAGGACGAATTCGAAAGCCCCTTACTTTCCCTCTAAGTCACCTCAAAGTTCATGGTTTAAAGAAATATCTTGACAATTAGTGGATGGGTTGCTATGTAATTTGTAAAGCCCAGAGGATATGCGATTTCTGAAAAATTATGCACAAACTGATTTAAGAGGGGGAAATTCATTGATAACTGATACGGTGGCCCAAATAGTTTTTTTTTTCAGCTGTAATGAAAAAAGACCCTTTTTATGGAGATTGGGCTCTGAATTTAAAAATTACATTAATTCAATTTTGATAAATTAAACATTATTAAGTAATACTGATATTGTTAAACATCATTATACATTAAGCAAACAATGAATTGCTAGCCATTTTTTTAAAAGAATAAATTGGAATGAAATAATTACCTAAATAAATAGCGTTACTGTTCAGTGTCAGTATATTGAAAAAAATAAATAAATAGCACCATTTCACAATCAAAATTTAAAATAGTATAATGGCATAATACAGACAGACATGACAGAACACCTGCATCATTTGCAGATGCTAATTTACAAATGCTAGCATGCTGACAGGTTGAACTTAATGGTGACAATGGTAAACAGCAACATCTTAGCATGCTAACTTTAGCATTTAGCTCAAGTCACATGCCAAAGCCCAAGTGGCTGCCTCCAGGGCTGAAAAATGAAGCCAGTGCTAATTAAACTGCTACACTTTTTATTCATGTATGTATTTATTCTCTCTTCAATCAGGTAGTCCCATTGAGATTGACATTCTGCTTTCCAAGAGAGGCTTGAGAACAAGAAACAGTCATGAGAAGCAATCAGCAAAACACACAATAGAGGAATTTTCCAAAGGCTGTTTCAATGTCATCTGTTATCTGAAAACATCATACAAATAATGAGGCTTTAAAGTCACCAGTTGGAATATATGACTCCAGTTTGAGTCAAGGACAGACATGATGGTTGACTGCACGGTTATATGAGTGTTTGAAAAGGACAGACATCATCATAATAATTTTATACAGGAAGCCGAGTTTGATTTTATTTTTTTTAATTAACCTTCCAGCAGAATTAATCATACTGAGTATTTTATGTTGTTTTGTATAAACTGTTCACATTATAATTTAACTTGCCATTACAGGTGGACTGGCTTCATTAAACCTGCTTCAACTCACCTTTACTCCACCTTTTGACATAATGTTGGATTAGCTGGGAGTTGGGAGGAGCTTCACTATGGCTCTTCATAAAGTCATGTAGGAGGCTAAATTTTACTTTTATACAGTCAATGGTAAAGAATCACAGAGTCACTTCCACTGTGAAATAGAGTCTTGTATGGGTTTTAGCAACTGCAATGACTTTTACTGCCTTTTATACCAACTGCTGCTGACATGTGTTCAGCTCATTACACGATACATCACATTAATTTAATGTTCGCTGGCTCTAGGATGGCAGACAACCGTCTCTCTTCCTATAAAAGATGGTAACCCGAGTGTAGAGGGTGTATCATAGAGCTATTATCATCGTAGGGTCCACTCTTTCACTGCTAATGACAACTGTGATCTTTAATGTCCCTCTCGAGCCATGAATTACTCAGGCATGCCATATCCTTCAATAAGCCATTACGACCGTCATCTTAACATGTAGTCTTCTTTAATGCTCAATAACCTTAATGACATATGACCTCAGCCATTAAGCCAACCGCTTGGCAGGTGTCACTGGTCATTTAGCATAGCAAAACGTCATTTCCTCAGCGTTTCGTACCGGCACATGGTTTTATTTCACGGAAAATCTATTCTTCCTCAGATCATTTCTTAGAATAAGGCGATGTTTAATTGAGAGTAAAATAGGGTGGTCATTCAAGATTGCCTTTCACAGTACTTAAGGGACCGAAAGGAGAGCAGACAGGGGCAGAAGAGAGGGAATTATTAAGGAAAGGGAAGTGCAGCATTAGTCCCTCAGCCTCTCTTCCAGCCTCCTTTTCGATCCTCGCATCCTTTCCTCTCCCTTCCCAACCCCCACATGTTCACATCCATCTTCATTCAGGTCTAATTGTTAGCTGTTCTGGGCTCCCATTACAATTAGCTATCCATCTGGGTGGTGGTAGATAGACAGCCCCTGATCTATCTCACTGCACAAAGGCAAGATACATGAGGATGCCACTAGTTGCTGTGTGGCGAGGAGGAACACACAGCTGAAACACGGACATACATCCTCTATTCTGCCTCCCAATCGCCATCACTGTCGCTGCTTTTGTCCTGCAATGAATTGAACACTGAGTTTAATGCGTTTTCTGTCTTTAAGCATGATCCCGTAATGTGATCCGAAACAAAGTGTCCAATCTGCAGGGGTTACTCTTTAGTTACTCCTCAGAGCTTATTTGCATAAAGATAATAATATCCCCAGATAGATCTAATTACAAATTCTGACGAGTACACCTGAATGAGGGCGATATTTAAATGGAGAACCACAAAAGGGTTAGGGCCGTACAGAAGGATTAAATAGAGGGGGCATGAATTTAAATGAGTTAACTTTTAAGCACACCCATGATATTCCGCTGGATTTGACTTTGTGAATATTATGTCCGTAGATCTTTTCAGATCGACTCGAACCTTGATTTACTGGGATTATCACTTTTGCCCATATAGTCAGGTTTGGAAATGAACAGACAAGATGCAACAAAAGGACTTAATCATAGCCAAGAGAGAGTTCAGGCAGTTCTCATTCACTACAAAAAATATTAAACTAAATGTCTGTGAGCCAGGAGGTGGAGCTTATTACAACCAATATTGACGTTAGGTAATGTTAACTGAAACCAGTCTTTAAATTATACCTACTCTACAGCAAATTGATTGGTCAATGGGGGGGGGGGAGTCTGTATGTTGTCACTAGAATAACTCAATTAGCCACCACACACTGAGCACACTCTTTCTTTATTCTGACTTACATTAAAATGCTGCCCAAATGTTACCCAGCTGTTGAATATTAGAGAAGGAGGGGCAGAAAAAAATCCAAAGGAATACATAACTATTTCTCATTCTAAGTCATGTAACTCCTATTTAACCCCAAATTATGCCATTTTTTATTCAATTTAACCAAGTCATTTTTTGTCGCTAGACTCCGCCAAGTAATATTTCACAAGGTTAACCATGCTTTTATTATGTCATTTTATTGCAACGTTCAGCACCACCAATTGACAGTTTAACATCACAGCTGTAGGGTTTCCCATGGTTTCCCATTATTTATTATCGGTCCTTCGAGACATACACGGAATTTAGCAAGCTAAATCTATACCAAACATAAACCCAGACCTTTAGGTAAGTAAAGTCAGAGCTTTTCATAAGTGAGACTGTTCACTTACATGAAGATTTTAACAAAAGTGTTTTAATACATTTGACTTTCCCCTCTCAGCTTTAAAACAAATCTTGTGGGAAAGACTGCTGCCTTATTATATCCTCCCCGTATCTGCCTGACTAAGACATTTTTTAGTCTAACTTCATGTGCCTTTTTTTTTAATTTTTGTCCCAGTCCAGTACTCCTCTGATGATGAGTCATCTACAGTTGTACTTTGAATATTTTATGATGGTTTCGGGTCCCCTAACAAAACTACTGACACTGGTGGCTTTGTTACGTTCTCGTCGGCTGATTCTCAACAGCAGGACTTGAAGTCCCACAGCATATTATCCTTTTGTTTTACTCTCGGGGACTGTGTTTGTGAATGATATATTCCTGCAAAGTGAGTAAAACAAGTTGCTCAATTTGGGAATTTGGGGTCATGGTAATGATAACATCTTACAAATTAAGATCTCATGAACAGGTGGTCCTTAACAAGTTAATACAACAATTTACAAGAAGTGTAATTTAGCTGGTTAGATGAATCAGACTTGGAACACTTTTATCATACACCCACAGGTGGGGTAAAAATATGGAAATGATGCTTGTTTTAGCAGCTAATTACTCATGCACTAATGCTTTCCATAGATTTATAAAACCCTCATGCTTTATTTTCATATCCCAAATATTGTAAAACTTCACAGTAATAACGCCCACATAAATAGCTGCAGCTGTACCATGCAGAGTTAAGCCTTTATGGATCTTTCTTTAACAAAGCTCACTGGTAAATCTTGAATCCCGCCTCAGGTGTGGAGCAGCAGAATCTACACAGCACATAGCTCTCATTGTTTGTTTCCCATTATTGTTCCTGTGTCTGCGAGAATTCACTTGTCATCTTTATTTTCCTGCCTCGTCTTTTTCCCACTTTGACTGGAAATCGTTCTGTGGTTGGACCAGTTGTTTTCCCCAAACTTAGTGAATAGTAAAATTACTGTCTGTTGCGCTTCTTGAGCATTACAATGGCTCGGGGCTGACATGGCAGAAACCAAAACAAAACAAAAGCAGGTCCTCTCTGTCTCCCCTCCCTCTCTGTCTCTCCCCCTTTGCTCTAAATCATCTCACTATTGTTTTTAGCCCTCCCTCAGAAGGTTGAAGTCAAAAGGTGGAGAAGACTTCTGGCTGAGAGTGTTTTGCCCTTCTAGACAATCAATAAAGTCGTCTGCACTTCGGAAAAAAAAGGCAGACTGAAAGAGAATTGGAGGGATGTGGACAGGGGACTTCACTGAAGGGGGTCAAGAGTTCTGCTATGAATTATCTATCCATTATCTGTAACCACTTATCCTTTACAGGCTTGTGGTTGTGCTGGATTGGATCCCAGCTGACATTGGGCGAGAGGCGGGGTTCACCCTCGACAAATCGCCAGACGATGGCAGGGCTGAGACAGAGAGACAGACAACCCTTCACACCTACAAGCAGTTTAGAGTCAACAGTTAACCTGAACAGCTTGTCTGTGGGAGGAGGCAGGGATGTATAAAGAGAATTGGATACAGTGTTAAAGGCGAGGTGACATTTAATTCTATGGAAGTTGCTCTGTGGTGCATGAAGCCAACTTGCATTGGACTTAAACTCTGTCACTTTGTAGGGGTTGTAATGCTCAAATTTATCAATATATTATATATATTTATCTATCAAGAGGTGTCTCTTTGCCAATTCTAGTTTCAAACAATCATGGCATCATGGGGCATTACAGTTTTGCAGTTTGGCCACTAGGCTAGTTGGCCTCAACAACTGACACTTTTTTCTATGGGCTTGGCAGGAAGCATCAACACCCAGGAAACAAAAACCTTCGATGAAAATTTGTGCAGCGTTGCTCTGCGTTACCAGCAGCAGGAAAGTTAAAGCATTCCAGACGCCATGCTGTGATGGTCGTGTGACCAGCAGGTCAGTGAGAGTACAGGAAACTTCTGCCTTTGACGTTGCCATTGGACTGATGCTGATGCTGAAAGGTTTAAAAAACAGAAAGGCTATGCTTGCTATGAATTATGGCCTTTATTCAAAAATAATAATAAATTGAAAAAAAAAAAAACCATTGTGTTTAAACATCCTTACGATCACAGCAGAGCAGAGCCGAGCTGTACTTACTCTATAAAGAGCAGGTAATCCAGGCTTAGCAAAGGTATTTTGTCTCTGAGCGGTGTTAGTCCGAGGTTAAGCTGTCTCTGCTGCAGAGGCAGATATCTGTGGGCCAGAAGTGTCAGAGGACTTGATTTCTACCAAATCAATTCTTGCCAAAGTTAAGTTTCCAGCAACTCCCAGACGGATTTTATAGTCAATTTTTTCTCAAATGTCTCTCCTTTTTTTTCTCAGACCCTCCTGTGGGCCAATATCTCGCCTTGTCTTTTTGTATTTGAGTGTGTTTGTGCGTGTGGGTGTGTGTGTGTATGTACGTGCAGGCTGCCGTAAAGCAAGTAAGTTGACTTATTTCCTTGTGGCATAAAATGTCAGCATGTATAAACGCAACTCTTTAGATGAGTGGCAGCAGCTGTGTGTGTGTGTGTGTGTGTGTGTGTGTGTGTGTGTGTGTGTGTGTGTGTGTGTGTGTGTGTGTGTGTG
>JAOWBC010001714.1:15173798-15210984 GCA_028566105.1 Hypoplectrus providencianus
ATGAATCCGTCATTCTATTTTAAAATGCAGCAAACGAAGCAACAGCAACACACACACACACACACACACACACACACACACACACACACACACACACACACACTTTGTAGCAGCAGCCAGCCTGACACCCAGCTCTTGACTTTGACGGGAAAATGGCGGGCCTGTGAGAAGTGAGTGACTCAGATTACACTATCCTTTAAAAGCAGTTGTTCTGGAAACTGAGAGATTTATTGAGACCCATATTTTCACACAGGCCTGTGTACAGAAATGAACGAGCACTCAGACATGTTTTCACACACGTTCAGAAGACACGTTGAGCTTCGGGTAGAGCGAAAAACCAGGGCGTCGGAGTAGAATCCTTCCACTGTGTCAGAGCTACTGATGCATAAAGAATTCACTCCAAGGACCAGAGTGTATCTGTTCTCCCTCATATTTCTTCCCTTCTCCTTTTTCATCTCTGTTGCCAACTGCCTTACAGCAGAGATTTGACAGCATGAGAGAAGAGAAAAGCAGCTGTACGGTGCACACTAACTGCACTGTACAGGTTTGATAACTAAAGATGCATTTAAGCCTCTACACCAGCGTTATGGGCCGGGACACTTTCTTGATTTATTTTGCAAAACAATCTGCCAACAGCTTTGCAAAATCAGCCCAAATGAATTAAATGTAATAGCTTAAATGCAAATGACACATAGCTGCTTAATTCATACAGGATTGAGTCCCAGCTCTCTCTAAACGATTTTCAATCCGAGGAATGTGTGAAAGTGTAGTCGCGATAAATCATTCAGAAGAATCACAGGAGATCAGAGTGAATTTCTCACAGGAGATCAGAGTGAATGTTTCAGTAGCGCACGTTTGATTCAATCTATAAGATCACAACTAAGATACATCATAACTAGCTAATGAGAATGCTGTAGCGTAAATAAGTGGGATGTGTCAGGTGATGCCCAATCATTCTGACAGTGGTTGTGGTTTTGGCGTTGTCTAACAGCAGATTTCTTTGGTCTCTTGCTCTTTGCAGAAAGCCCGCTTGGCTAGGATACGAATATCCAAGACAGGAAGCTCAAACGCCTTCCTCCACAGCAAGCGCAACGGCCTGTTCAACGAAGCTCTGGAGTTCACGGTAAGATGGCTGTCTGTATCACACGTTCGTCATTTTTTCTCCTCAGCATTACCCAACCACATATTTTTTATTTTTAAAAAGCCTGACCTCTGTGTCCCCTTGGAAAAACCACTGAGGTTAGTCATTGGATGCAGGCCTGGCTTGTCCCTCCTTTAATTATCAATTCTTAGAACGCACCCATCATCGCATCTGAACAGCTCGCTGTGATCTCATTCGATAAGTCAGTGCCTCTAATGTGAGCATCTCCGAGCCCAGCTGCCCATCTGAGGAACATGCTCCAGGCGATGCAGCAGCAGCGAATGTAAACACAACTCAAGGATGTTCTTTGCCTCACCAAAATGTTGCGGTTCACAAGCACTATAGTGGCCTGGGGCTGACACAGTGCAAAAACAAAAACAAGTGCTTCTTCCTCCCTCTCCCACTCTTTATGTGTCTCTAAAGCTCTCTTTATCTTCAGTAGCAGCGGTTGGACAGAGTCTGAATGGCACCAGCGCTGATGCTCAAGCTAGGGTTGAATAATACATTGGATTCATACTGATATTGCCTTAAGATACAATATATGCATTTAGTTTTGATTTCATATACATGGTTGTGTTTCCATTAATCTTAATTGCAAGCAAAGGTCAAGGAGGGCTTAGTATATACATATATATATATATATATATATACTGCTTAGTATATCCCTAATGATAAAGTTTCTGTATTGATTTTTGTTTAAAGATTTAAGAGTACTTCTTGACATAAAAAATAGAAAACTCTTTACAAGAATCTAACAAGGACATATTTCACATTTAATCATTGTTTATGGTGCAAGTATTCCTATACATTTTTTAAGACCATTCCAGTGCATGCTGCTTCATTAGGACTGCCAGTTTGAGCAATATATAAATAATAATGCTGGAATCTGGAGACATCACTCTTTAAAAGGCAATGCATGTGCATTTTGAGTATTCTTTTGTTGTAGTGATTTTACCATTTAATTGACAAGCATGGCATGAATGCAAAAAATAAGGTAAGTGATATCAATTACAGTCCATCATCTTAACTCTACTCAGGAAACCTTTTTTTCATATTTTACACCTCACAAATAATGCATTATTATCTATTTTGCAAGACCTTGTACTTGTTGACATAGTTGCAGCCATTTGTTTAATATATTATGTGTCTTGTAACACATTAAATGGTGTTGCTTGTAGGAACTACTTAACTGGCTGCTTGTCCAGAGTCAAGAGTTAAGAGCTTATTTAAAGATTTATGCCTGCTTGATAAAATATTAATTGTTGTCCAACTTAAGTATAATTTCAGGCAGCTATTTATCAACAACATGTACAGCACCATGCAGAGCGACTCTGTGTGTTTTGTCGCTCAGCAAATCAAGCTGTTTCCAGTCTCCACAGTATGGTGGCCACCTGGGTGGCAAACCATAGCCGCCTCCAGACAGACTGCTGATACGGGCATTCGGTCGTACGTATAGAGAGACAGAAATAACTCAGGCTAAACACCTGTGTTTTACTGCTGTGTTAGGTACAGATAAGCAGCGTGAACACAGGTGAGCAGACGAACCGAGTCATCAGAGCAGGAATGTACCCTCTCAGCAAAGACGCTTCTGCTTACAACACCAGCCGCCCCGCTTAACAAACAGAAAATTGCTACTACAAATCTTCCAAACATGGCATTTTACTTGCCTTTCGGCGGTGCTGTGGAGCATGCAGGATCAGGGCAGTATTTTTCATCTTTGTTTTTTTATAAACAGCTCAACCGCAGATTCTGCCGGGGAAGAGTGATGCAACACATTGAAAGATGGGTTATGTGAAACACTGCTTCACTTCTGACAAGAACAATGATGGGTTATCCTGCAGTGTACTGAAGAGACATCTTCCCAGGCTCAAGCTAAGGCTATTATGGCCTATATTTATAACAATAATACAAAGCCATCTGTGTTTTTTATGTACCAGCTCTTCCCCGAACCTTGCTTGGATATTACTTATACAAGGATATTAAACTTTAAATCCTTTTTGCAAATAATCTCAGAAATATTGTTTGATATTAATCTTCTGAATCGCCAAGTTTCTCAAGTGAAATGACGTATTCATACTCTGCTGATAAATATAAGCAAATGCGCTGATGGATATTTACAATCAAATGTTGTTTGTGCTGTTTTTGCTGGTCTCCTTACTTGCATAGAGGATCCATGAGGCTTTCTAGCAGTCCACTTATTCTCTGACTCACCTCACTGCTGCCCAGAAATGAGCTTCGTATCCAAACCACCACAGAACTCGAAACAGCGCCCACTTGTTCACGCACAGATACACACACAAATAAAAACATAAACAGGCCATGGCAGAGAAAAGAAAGAATATGGAAAACAAGTCATTAACGAGTTGCCTGTAGCCAGCCTTTGCAATAACAGAGATGGAGGCGAAATGTCATGATGGAAATTTTTATATGAATTGTATATACCGTATATCCATTAGGAGTAAGTTATGCTATCCAGCGCAGATCAGTGTACTGGCTCCACTGATGTAATAAGACTTGCATCCCAGGGTCAGAATAGTAATGTTTTCTGTTTCTGACTGCGGCCCTGAACGCCGACTGTTCTCGCTGTTGAACTTTGACCCCTAGTAAAACTCTGCCTGTCTGTTGTCCTTTTGTCTCCTTCTCTGAAGCAACTCCCATACAAGATGAACCTTTCAGATCAGGTACTTGGACAGCAGCCGGCCGTGCACCTCCCACATCTGTTTCGTGTCTTCCTTAAAAAAAAAAAAAAAAACACACACACACATTTGTAGTAAAGCACTCATTAAGTGTGTGTGCATGTGTGTGTTTGTGTTTTACAGAGTTCCACTGAGGAGGAGCAGCGGTTAAGCAAGTCCACCTCTCTACTAGAGAGCCAGCACCACCACCTGCTGCACTGTCTGGAGAAAACCACTGTGAGTGCACCAACACAAACACAGGGGTTTGGAGAAATAGACTCAACGCTGGTCGACTCAAAAGGGGGCGGGGGGCAACCTTTGCCCTCGGTGCCGCCAAAACAAAGAAGAAAGCAATACAAGATTGCTCTCTCTGATACCCCTTTGTAGATAGGACCTGTGCTCTCGTGAGCCCTTAAATTGGGAAAACATGATTGATAAAGTTCCTTCTAGAGCAACCTTCAAACTGAGAAAAACAATGGAGCACAAATGGTAAAAAAAAAATCCTGCAGCTGAACCCTTTTATTTTTGACCCCTGCCCTTAAGACAGCCTGGGATCAACACTGCAAAACATAACAATTATTTCCTGGAGATTTACCCCAACTATTAACACTACGAGCCCAATTTTAACCTTTAGCCTCAGCTTGACATAACCCAGTTGTTTTCAAACTTTATGTGCCGAAGGAGCAAAAAACCCTAAGTGATGCCAAACCTTGAAGCTGTAGTCATGTACATGCAAAGTAGCCTCTGTAACACCTGTTGTTTATTTTCATTGCATTGATGTGTTGCACACTAACAATACTCAGCAAACCAAGTAACATATGAGGGTAGTAAGAAGTTGTATCTCTATTGGGAAATTAGTTCACAAGAAGAACTAAATAATTCATAACTTTTTGTGTAGTTGTATGATAAGGTAAGATTCCCTGTATTAGTCCCACAACAACGAAATGTTCAGTGTTACAGCAGCAAAGTGGACAGCAAGTTAAAAAAAAAAAAAAAAGCTTCAATGAAAATGAAAATAAAGAAAAAGTAAACAAGCAGTGTATAATAGAAATGTATTAAAAAGAAGTATTAACAATTTACAATTGAAACAAGTATAAATATAAAAAGTATTAACAATTTAGAATGTAAGGAACATTTTATACAATGCAGACAGAGTCAACAGCTGAAGTTGCACCATTGTACAAAGACTATTTCACATATAATTCAAATTTAAAAAGTGACATATTCTGTTTATTGTGTGTCCTGCATCAATAGTGTATTATTATCACAAAATCCCATGGCACACCTGAACTAGTCTCACACAACACTGGTTGGGCGCCGCACATCTGGGGACAACTGGTCTAACCTACACTAAGCTCATGAACCAAAGATCTGTCCCACTTATTCAACCTTTTTATGGTATTAATATTAAAATATCTCTACAAATGATCAATCAAAACACAACTGTTGTTTATTTCAGAATAACAGTTAAATTATGTAGATTTTAGAGCATTTAATATTAAGGTAAGCCTCTGTTCATGTGTAACCATCCATTAACTTCTGTCTAGCTGTTGCTCATTAGTTGAGAATAACTGACAGCCAGACTGGGTGTGTATGGATCTTCAGTATTTGTAAGTGCAAGTGCAGCCCGCTGTAGCGTGATGTCCGGTACACTGCATTTTCCGCTCTTCTGCCTGTGCGCGATGCAGAGACACTGCCTGCTTCAGTCTGGCACAGCTCAGAGCTCGGCAAATGAAAGAATCAAGCATGCACCGCTGCACACGGAAACACCCAAACTCTAATTTTTCACCTTGTGTTGTTGTGAAAAAAGACAACATGAAGATCAGCATGAAAGTGAGGTTAAACCTTCAACAACTGATTTGTTGTGGGCAGTTGAAAGGAGCCTTGAACACAACGCTGCCGCATTATCAACTCTAAAATTAAAATGGCCAGCATGTCGGCTCACTGATTCATATTGATTGATCCAGCATCTGAGTGAAGTTGGATAAAGTTGGAGTTGTGTTGATTTGAGCTAAACCTTATTCAATAATTGAACTTCTTTGGGGTTCATCGCTACGCTAAGTGACCCCTTGTAGATTTTCGTAGTAGTTATTATAGCTGCTTTAATGGACTCAGAATAAGCTCCAATATATTAAAAAAAATATTCAATGTCCATGCAAACACACACAGCCAGAGACAAATCTGTATTCAAACACAATCACATGGTTTTAATGAAGTTATTGAGCCAAGTGGAAATGACAGGCTACATCAGCTCATATACAGCACATTGTCATAAATATAAATGCTGTAAATGTCACAACTATTTTATGACTCTATCCGTCTCCGTCTCCCTCTCGTCTCATTCTCTCCCGTCTCTGTTTGCAGAACCATGAGTTTGTGGATGAGCAGTATTACCAGCAGAGCTACCTAGAGGCGGGGCTGCAGAATTACCCGTCTCGAAGCCCCTCCCTCTCCAGCCAAGATGGCGTGACGGGAACATGCTGCACTCGCCGGAGCAAGAAGCACCACACCCCTTTACCGAATGCCAGTGCCCCAGCACACATGCAGCCTTTGACACACACGCACACACACCAACAAGGCTTGCAGGAGCTCAGCACTATCCACATCCAGCCCCTCAGCACCAGGTGAGCTCCGGATTGCAAAGGGAAGTAGGGGGATGGTATGATGTTTAAGCGATGTTTGATGTTAAATCCACACTTGGTTGGTTCCCTTTACACAGCTATGTATTGGTTCATAAGAGATAAGATAGTTATGTTTTGGCCGTCACATGTGCTGGTAGTCCAACGTTGCCATAACCACAATTATGTTGGTTAATAATATATTCATGTATTTTTAATCATGACTCTGAACACTTCGCTTGCACCGTCCTTTCACAGTGACTGTCCCTTTGTAAGTCCCTTTGTCTAAAATGTCAGAAAACTGTGAAAAGTGTTGTATTGAAATTCATAAGCTCACAATCCAAAGACATTCAGTTTACTGTAATATATGACAAAGAAAAGCAGCAGATCTTCACAGCTGAGAAGCCTCAATACAACGATGTTGCGATTTTTGCTTGAAAATTGTTTAAATAGATGCTGAGCACCACTCCCTCTATTCAACAAATAGACAAATTGTTGCAGCTCTGTTGCAAACAAGCTGCAGGCTTTCACACCCAGAAGCCTTTTTTTTGGCTGGTACAGATAAATAAGACAGGTAGGGGGAGAGAAAGAAGAAGTAAAGTATTATAAAGCTGCTAAGGATCATTCTCTAGTACATGGGACACTCTACAGGAGCGTCCCAAAAATGGCCAATTCAAGTGACAAGCTCACACAACCATGAGCAAAATCGCTGCACCAATCATTGTGTTGTAAATGCAGCTTAGGCTTGTTTGCAGGAAACAGCTTCCCATAGTTTCATTCACAGCTAAAAGAGGGATTGAGCAGAGTTGGCTGTTGATTCTCAGTAGGTTTGACACTACAATCAACACCTTCACAGTTACACCGAGGTTTTTTTAAGCTCCATAAAACTTCCCATCCACGGTAATGGTGATTTAAGACTTGTTTGTTCTGCTTCAAGGGCACCTTCAAGATAAATGTATCCTCTGGGAGAAAATAAAAGTGACCTTGACCTTGAACAAAGAGGGAATTCCATTACCTTTGTTTTAACCTCCACCAGAACTGCTGTGGGACATGATATAAAGTAACATTTCCTGTCCTCCCTGCAGCCGCTCCAGTCTGAACATGCGTGTAGACGAGCCAGCATCCCTGAACTGCCAGAGCAGCCAGATCACCACAGCAATCATCAGCATTCCCACGCCACCTGTGACGACTCCTGAGGGCGACGCTCACCTGCCCGCAGGCCCCGCCCACCAGAACGTTGTGAAGGTGTCCGCACTGTGAAGACTAGAGTGCAGGCGCGTCACAGAAAGACAGATAAAGACTCATCAAGACAGACTGAGGGACAGAGGAGGCCTGGGAATGATGGAGGAGAAGGCATTCAGAGCCCTAGTCTGGCCATGGTGGAGCCTGCCCTCTGCTGGTCATGTACTGTAACGACATGGACTCCCTGTACAGACAGAGGATGGCTTTTAGATACATTATATTCATGTTAGCTGTTGGCCCGTATGTGTGCGAGTGTGTGTGCGTGGGTATAAGAGTGGAGAATACATGTGGGGAGTCCCATTAGACGAAGAGGCGTTGACAGTAAGCCTCCCAAGTTTTGGAGATAAGTTCCCAGAGCAAGTCATGTGTCACTGTGCACAAAGCACCTTTTTATGATTTCCACTTCAGTTTGACTCTTAGGTTTGTTTGGGTTTTTTTCAGCAGGAAATATAAAGTAAAGAAAGACACCTCAAGGGTAAAGGAAAGAATAATGAATTATCAGATCTTTTTTTTTTTTTTGAATCCCTGCTGATTCTTTTAACCACACCCTTTTGTCATTTTAGTCCGCTCTCCTTTCAATAAATATGCCGCCATCCTTTCCAAGTACCGTTTTATTCCCCTAAGTGAAACTCCTTTAAAAGATGAAATACGGTAGGCGTGTCTGTGATGGCGTTACCAATGAGTTTCATATTTGTGAATGAGTGTATGTGACTTTTTGCTAGATAGAGGAATTGTGATGTTTTGGATAGGAAGTATGTGCCTGTTTGTGTGTGTATGAGTGTGTGAGAAAGAAAGAATGTTTGTCCCAGCTGACTGAAAACTTGTGTTTCAACTCTTCTGGATGTCTCTATGGCTCAGTATATGGTATATTTGACTAGCTGCCACTCTGAAGAGTTTGTTGTACATGTTTCTGTCAGAAATTCTCAGCTACAAGCCTTTTACACAACATGTGCCTGTTGCTGGAGTAAAAAGAGATTTATTTGTTTTTATAGTTTCCTGAACCCACCCCTCCTTCCCCGCTCTTTTCCCTTTAGGCTGATCAAGCCCCGACTGACCTCAAATAATTCAATTCTCTAACAAAGAAACCAAAAAAAAGTACATTTTGAATTCAAATAACCACTATTGAAAGCACAAGGTGTTCGCTGAGAATTTCTGACATGAATCTGTCCTGAGCCCGGGTTCTTTGTGAATATTGTTAATAGAATATTTTGTAATATTTGACCATCGTTTGGCAGAACCAGTGAAGCTGTCTCTTCGTTCTCTCTCTTTCTCCCTCAGTCTGTCTCTCTCTCTCTCTCTCTCTCTCTCTCTCTCTATCTCTCTTTGCTCTCTCTCTCTCTCTCTCTCTCGTTGTTGTCCTGTTGTATCCCTACCTCCTGTGTGAACAACAGTATGCTTTCAGTAGTCTTTATAGCTGTCAACGTTTTTTCTTCCCTAAACTCAGCGGGCATTTTTCAAAGTTGTTGAGTATGTGTACTCTATGTGGTTAGGAAACTTGGTGTTTGTACTTTTTGTCCTCCTTGGTGTTTCAAAAGGATTTTATTTACTTTACCTTTCTGGAGAACTGAAAGCAGGGACGTGTGTTGCGATGGTGACCACAGAGACACAGAGGACACTGGATGAACCATCCACAGATCTCTGTCACCAAAAACATGTGCTATTCTGTCTGTTCTCTCAACTCACAGCCCTGACGTGTAACTTTAGTATTATTCATCATCGAATCCCATCAAAGTTGACCTTTGTAACTATGGACAGTGACCTTTTTAGCACTGCTAACCTCCTAGCTGATGCCTCCCTGTTGGCCTTTTTCATCTTGAATGTCATTGTCACTCCCAACAGCTACGCAGACCATTACGTCTGTCTGTAGGCGGATGAGACCAGTGCTGTGGTTTCTCCAGTGCATGGCAGAGCAGCTTCAGTCACAGCAGACAAACTTCTGCTCTGCCCAGAGGAAATAAATTGTTGATCACGAGCACACGGACAGGGTGATAGATGCATTAATATATCAGCGTACGGTCCATATCAGCCAAGAGCATATTTCAAAAGCAATACTGGAATTGGACTCATATTATGTCTGCCCATATGTAGCTTTAGGTATTTTCTGTAGTAGGTAGACTATAATGTCAAAATAGCAGCAAATTGTATGATGGTCTTTTTTTAAGAGTATTGAATTACCTTAATATGGAGACATCTGAAAATCTTAACCAATTTTACATACATTTGTACTAAAAAAAACATCATCATTGAATCAGCCAATATGGGCGGGAATATATAGCATTATATTTACCATATCAGTGCATCACTACACAAGACCCTAAGGTCCCCTAGACTCCTCTGTTGTGATTTAGTTCCCTCTGATCCTGAGGTTAGTAACCCCCCAAAAAGCCAAAAATATTTTACATAGTTGGAACAAGATGTTTTTTTTTTCCTGCCAGAGACCTTATAATATTGCTGGTAATTTAGTGCTGTACACAGTGACAGCAGCTACCTAGATCCAGTATTAGAGTTTAGTCAAATTGTGCGCAAATTTACCTGGAGTAAAAAAAAAAAAGAAGAAGAAGAAGACAAGCACAGACCAGCTTTTTCAGTGTAATTTTAACAGTGGGGTTGAAGACATTGACTTCATATTCACAGCATCAAGTCCAACATTTAGAATCTATTGAAAACTACAACAAAGGTATGACATAGGTTAATGGCAGAGTGAGGATCCCTGTGTTTTTGTTGCTAGGACAGTGATTAAACGCAACTTATTTACTGCTTTCCTGTTTCAAGACAGGTCGTTTTGTGTCAGCCGCACTTTCCGATGACACAGTTTGAATTATTATGTAAGCATATTTCCGCTCAAAGTGTCAAATGATTGCATTTTTATTTACAAACAACAAAAACAGAGGTCTGTGATTGTGTTTGTCTCTCTCTCTCTCTCTGTTATGTACTCTCCTTTGATCGTCTCTTTTCTGGGCTCAGTCAGTTTTCCTCTTTGCTTTGCCCTCCTTTGCCACCTGTCGTTGTTGAGACTACTGCTGTGCGTATCTTGTCAGGTGTTGGATATTATTTATGACCTTGTCTTGTGTCCCGACTGTGAAACGCCTGATAAAACATCTATATCTGCCACAAATACAAAATCTGTGGGCTCTCTTCTTCGGCCGCCTCTAAATCACTGTGGGTGTGTGTACAGTCAGTGTGCAAACACGAGGTAGCAGCTTGTGCATATTTAGCTTCGGTGGATTCAATGCAATGTTCAGTTTTTATTCATATAAACCAAATTAACAGATAGGGCTCAAGTCTGAACAGAATACAGCACCTGCTGACCTTTACATCAGATAAGTTAAAGTTCCTCAAAAAGAAAAAAACTTCAGTACAGGTGATTCTAACGTTTAAAGCCTTTAGGTCCTTTGTTTTAGGGGGCACCTAGGGATGGAGGAGAGGATCTTGCTTAGCTCAGAGCGAAACTGTCTAGTGACTAAAGTGTAGATGAGGGGATCCACCGCAGCCTGCAGACAGGTCAGTACGATGGCTGATGTCTCCAACTCCTTTAGTAACTGTAGGAGAAACAAGAGAGAGCTCAGGATGGTTCAGGAACACAGAATATCTTTCCACAACGTTTCTGCTCCAGTATTAATGAGAACCTGCATTATCAGCAATTAATCTGTAGGGTTTTTTCTACTTAATTAATCAATTAATCATAGGATCCAAAATAGCAGATAATTGTGACACCAAGTGGATGTCTTTATTTCGTTCATTCAATCTAACAGTCAAACACCAAAAAAGGGATTATTGATTTAATTTCAATTGTGTAATTCATTTATCAATTACTACTAAGATGCATTATTGTCTCTTACACCGAGTGATCAGAAAAATAGAACAGCTGCACCATGCATTTCAATCGCCATGCAAAAAATCCTCTCATCTAAGCTGAAATGCTATTTATTAGTGTAGATTGTTTTGGTGTAAGTGTTGGAAAACTCGTTCATGAGAATTGAGAATTGTCTTCTCTTGATTAAAACTGAACGACATGGAAATTTGCTTGTGGTCTCAAGTACCATTTAAAGGAAACGCATTTGAAAAACTCCACAACAATGTCAGTTCGTTTCAGAGCTATTTTCATTCCTTTCATGCATTTGAGAACCATCTGGTTCTATTATATTAAAAGACAGACACTCAGCACGCCTCCGCAATTTACACCAAAACTAACAAATACAAAAAAAACATCATTTAAAAAAACACAGGTAAGAGAAAAAAATATGAATTTCAGATTTAAGGGAGAACTGAAAAAAAAAGATAATCTTTCGTTACTACTCATTTTTATTGTTTGAGGTTTTGATTTAGTTGTATTATTTGAAGAGGTTTCTATTATGTGCAGCTACAGACAGTAGAACTCTCTTAAATCTGTTGAATCGCATGTGTCCACATTATATTTCAGTAATGAATGGGCTTTTGCACTGGTGAAAAAAAAAACTGCTGCACTTACTTTCTCCGTCTCTGGCCATGAGACGACATTCATTAGCAAAATGACGACCATGGGCACCCAGAAAAGCGTGAACGCGATAATTATGTACCCAAATCTCTGCGCCAGCGTGCCCTCCATCCGTTTCTTCCCCCGCTCCTTGGCCCCAGGTGTCAGCAGACACACTGCCCCCACTATCTCCGGAGGTCTCCCCAAGGGGGCTCCTGTGGACAAGCCTGCCCGGGGAGCACTGGCATCTGCCACCAAGGGCAGCGTGGTGCGGGGAGGTCTCGGGCTGAAGGGGCCTTGAGCTGTCCATGGTGCTGGAGCAGGGACACTGTGCCAGCCCCAGACGTGCTGCGCCACCATGGGCCTCAGCTGGACCCCCCGGCTGAACACTTTCTTTCGGTGCTGTCTTACAAGTTTGAATATGCGCACGTAGTGGACTATGATCACAGTCAGAGACAGGCTCCACACCGGGACCAGCACGTAGGGTCCAAATGGATCCGAATACTGCAGACGCTCATCCCAATGCCCTCCGACATGTGGACGGCAGAGCATGTAAAAAAGCGCCTTTTTGGAAAGAGTCAGGGAGATTACAGCCAAAATGAGTCCACATGCCCAGATGGACAGGATCCAGACACGGACCCTCGCTTTTCTCCTCTCGGTCTGGAATGGAAAGGCGATGGCTTGGAAGCGCTCCACGCTGATGCTGACCAGTGTGAGCAGCTGGACGCAGCTGCACAGGGCGTAGGTGAACTGCTGCAGGGTGCACACAGACAGCGCCACGTGGCTGTCCTTCCCGTAGCGCAGAAAGGAGAAGAGCAGCAGCGGTGTATCCACGGAGCACTTCAGGAGGTCACTGGCAGCCAAGCTGACCAGCAGCGCGTTATTAAAGGTCTGCAGGCTCTTGGTCCTGAAAACAACCCAACACACCCACAAGTTCCCGGGGGAACCCAGGAGCAGCGCCAAAGTTAAGACTGTGCAGTTGAATATGAAAAACACCGTTTCCATGCGAGTCTCATTGTGGAAAGTTGTCTCGTTGGAGAACACGTGCACGTCCATAATTTCATCAGTGGTTTTGTCTTTAAATGCAAAAGAGCTCTTTGCTTCATGCTAGGAAGTTCTGTCTCCTGGTTCACATCAGTGTGCTGCAGCTCCGACTAATGGAGCCACGCACCTCCCTGCACAATGATAACACTAGTGACATAAACGCTACCATGATAACGAGAAATGACCAGAAGTGGGCCACCGGTGTTGAATTGATTTATTCAAGGGTAATTGCCTTTTGTTTTCCCCAGCCCTGATTGGCTGAATGCTGCTGATTAGCCTGTAATCAGGAGCATGTGGAGTTGTCTGACCTTGCCCTGCCCTGCTGAAGAGATTAGTAAATTACAGTTTTGGACCCTTCTTCACCTTCCTCTTTAAACATCAGTTTGGAGGAATCGTTGACGATGCACACGGTCTGATAGAACAGAAAGAAAATATATGATGCCATACATGTAAGAAGAGAACAAGATATATTTTACAGCATATGGACTGAGCTAACCTCACACTCACCTGTGAGCATTTTCTCATCACATCCAAACACCAATTACACAAAGAAAAGGCCTTTTTGCTGTATTATCCACCATTATGCTTCAAACTAGAGACTATTTACTAGGAAGTTTAAAAAAAATACAACTAATTTTATCTGAAAAAATGACAGACATGACTGTCTCTGGTTTAGAGAGATAACAGATGAGTGCTTTAAAATATATGCTACACAATGGTTATTTATTAGAAAGGTAACTGGGACATACAGGTGTGATAGGAAATCATTGAAAAATAGCCATTCATTAAAAAAAATGTTCAGTGTTTCATGAGTTCTTCCATGTAGACAGCATTCATACGGTAAGCTGCCATCCAGTTGTGGGCGACGCTGTAATAACTTTGGTAGTCTTGCTCTGGGAAAGAAGACATTGAAGCGTAGTAATCACTCCAGGCTCTGTAGCTGGCTCTCCAGTAAGCTTCAGCGCTCCACTCCTCCTCCTCCTCCTCCTCTTCATTATCTACATCATTATCATGTTCTTCATCCCTTTCCCTCCTTTGCTTTCTGTTCATCTTCTCTGACATCTTTTTACTCTGTTTCCCAGTCATTTCTTTAATCTTTCTGGGTTCTTTTCTGCCACCCTGTGCTTGAGGCGTCTGGCTGGGTTGCCCTCTCGATTTACGGACTGGTGCAGATTCATAGTTGTCAGGCTGAGGCGCTCTCACACTGGATGCGCAGGGTGTCTGGTGATGCATCTTGGGTGCAGAGGATGTACAGACTTTGGATCTAATGGTCCCTGTCTCTGGCCTGGGCTCAGTGGGTGTTTGTCTAGTTTCTGTCTGAGACTCAGTGATTGCTCTGCATTTACTTCCTATCATCTGATTTGTGTCATTTTCGTCCGATTGGGAGTCTGAAGAGCCAGAAATTGACCTTGGAGGTGAAGAGCGAGATTTCCACTGTTTTCTCTTTAAACTCTGAGCTCCGTCATCACTGAGTATAGAAGTCTCTCTGTGCCCATTCTGATCAGCACCCTCTCCACCTCTGAACTCCCTGATGATCTCCACTGTCCTCCCCAGCCCTGTGTTAATAAAACTGCAGAAGTCCCGCTCCGCCTCCTCAAAGGTCATGAACCTAGAACTGGGAGTCTTGAACGAGCTCAGAGGAGGGATCTTTGGCAGCGCGTCTTGCAGCTCTTTTCGGGTCGGCATTGCCTGAGGTGGACAGTGTGGGAGAACATCCTGTCCAGGAGATACTGTTCTAGGATTCCTTTCACCGTTTGCCTCTAGCTTGGGTGCTCGCCCGGTCTTCTCCAGCTTCTTCTGAATGCTGGGCTCTGGAGCTTGATCTGTGACCGGCTTGGCACGCTTCTTCTTCTCTGACTTGGAGGAGAGCTGTGGTAAGGGGCCTGGTGTGGAAGCCTCAGCGCAGATGTCCCAGTCACACGGCTCGTCCATTAACCCGGGCTCTATGTTAGCTGAAAAGGAAAAGACAGAGTAGGATTACTTCTCCACGTTAAAGGGTAAAAAACACTCATGCTGCATGTTAAACTCTTAATAGAAAGGGTAAGACTCACATGGCAACGCAGACAGACTCAGACCACACTTTTGAGCGATGGCCATCATCTTGTTCTCCTCCTCACCATGGCAACAGTATGTCACAGCCAGCCCCTGAGTGCCTGCAAACAAAATGTAATCATGATGAGAACCAATTCAAATAACAGGGCGGATGTGTCCCAGGGATATACATTAAGGCAAGAAAATTATAATTAAATACAGATGATTAGAAACCTTTTGACCTTAGTGGCTCTCACCTCCCAATATCCCAGAGACTCAAGCTAATCTTAAAGATGTTGTTTCATGCAGTCAGGAAACAAATCAAGTCTACATACCAGCTGGGAAACAGCTTTTCTACAAATAATACACAACCAGTCAATAATAATTCATTAAAAATGAATGAATGCAGAATCAATCACAAGGTACTAAAACCCTTATACGCTTTAAATCATTTCAATTATTAAATTGATCAATTTGTTAGTTTTTAAAACAGATTTCTGGCCAGAACAACATGACACAAAGCGCTGGGCTCCTTAATTAATCTTTGACCTTCATCCACCAAAAAAATCTCTATAAAAAAAAAAGCCACAGAATGTAAAAGGGACTAACCGAAGCGGCCAGCACGTCCAATCCGGTGCATATACGTCTCCCAGTCCTGCGGCACGTCCAGGTTTATCACCAAGTTTACCTTCTCTGCATCTATACCTCTGGAAGTCTGATAGGAAGACAGAGAAATTAGAGGAAACAACCAGGATGAATGAAGTTAATCATCAGTCCTTTATAATAAACAATAGATCCATAGAGACAGGAACGCTGGTGATAGATGACACATGGAAAAGCAGCACAATGAGCATCTCACCAGGTCGGTGGAGATGAGCACCCTGCACTGGTACTGCTTCAGTTTCGACATGGCCTCCAGTCTCTGGTCCTGACTCAGGCCACCTGAACACATCGTCACACACAGTCACATTAAATCTGATCACATCAGCTGAAATCAGCGCTGGTAAGAAAGCCAGTGATACACAACTTATGTTTATCCTCTCATTTGTAAGGGAAAAATAAATCTCTTGTTAATGATAAATGCTTCAGGATTATGTGCAATCAGTTAACGTTTCATGTAATCTATTAATTGCTAAATAAAGGGCTAGGATAAGTTACACAACCCTGAACTAATGCATGGCAAACAGTGGCAAACAAAAGTTATCAAAATTACCAAACAATTTCTTACATTTTCTGTGGAAACAGAAAAATTCAAAATGGTCCCTCTCACCTGAGATACAAACAGCAGGTAAGCCTTTGGAGGACAGGATGTCTGCCAGGTGCTGAGCCCTGCGGGTACCATCCACAGAGATGCATCATCAATTTTCCTGTCTCATGAATAAAATCTCTGACGTGCTGATAAAGACAACACAGA
This sequence comes from Hypoplectrus providencianus, assembly GCA_028566105.1. Classification (NCBI taxonomy): domain Eukaryota; kingdom Metazoa; phylum Chordata; class Actinopteri; order Perciformes; family Serranidae; genus Hypoplectrus; species Hypoplectrus providencianus. Next base: position 15,190,417 of record JAOWBC010001714.1, read on the forward strand.
CAAACTTTGAGGAGAGTTGTATACATTAAATACCTCGTGTGCAGGTTGGAGAAGACGAGCGCCTGGTTGAATGGGATTTTACTGAAAAGCTCGAGCAAGTGCTGCACCTTCTCCTCGAAAACCTTGTGAGGTAAAGGGTGGGACTGCACCAGCTTGTAATACTGCTTCAGACCTTGCAGGGAAAAATGTAGGTATTCGTGACTGAAGAGCAAAACACGTGTGTTTTTAGGGCTGGGTGGGATAACTTCAAGGCTTTACACGTGGAGATAGGAATAAAGAAGTGATCAAGAAAAAGAAAAGTTTGAATTTCACATATTTATGAATATAACGACATTGAAAGAGATACTTTGTTATTTTAAGCCATTTGTATTTAGATTTCCTCTGCTTTTGATGGCAGCAGCTAACAGTCTTACCTTTGAGGCCCATGTCACTGGGATTGAGTCTGACAAAAGTAGGTTCTCTCATGTAGCGGGTAAGGTGCTGAGCAAGGGATTCTGGGTAGGTGGCAGAGAGTGCAAGCATCTGTTTGTTCACGGGCAGAGAGGAAAAGATCCAGCTGAAGAGATAAGCGGAGGAGGTGGGTGAATTTCAGCCTGTGCGGCTTGTAAATAAACATGATATTTCATACAGATTTGTAATGCAGGGCTCCAGTCTAAGCACTCTAGTTGAATAACACCACCACCCTGCTGCTGTACCATATTATTAAATATGAGTGTGATTATAGATGTTCTGTCCATCTTACTTTATCTGTTCCTGGAAGCTGCCTTCCTCCAGCAGCTTGTCTGCCTCATCCAGGACAAACAGTCTGATGCTGGTGGTGGATAACATGCCCAGCTCGATAAGCTGCTTGATACGACCTGCGTGCATAACCAGGAGCACGGTTACAAAACACAAAAAGCAGTTACATAAACAGGTAATGCCTCTCCATTAATCCAGTTGGCCTTTTACCAGGTGACCCGACAGCGACGTGGCACTTCTTCAGATGGGCTTTGTCCTGACTCACGGGCCGGCCCCCGATAAAAACATGGCACTCCAGGCCCTCCATGGCGCAGCCTATGGCCATCACCACTGAGTGGATCTGCACCGCTATCTCGCGTGTAGGAGCCAGGACGAGAACCTGCAGGAGGGAGGAAGGGGGTTTTGTGAGGGAAGTGAAATGCCACCGACATGCACAGATTAACACAGAGGCAGGTGTTTGACCCTGCAGCTAATAAGATTTCACTAGAATGCAGGCAGGTCAACAACAAGCACTTTCATTTACACTTCTGACACCAAGCAGCTTAAAGTCATCAGATTAAAACCCTCAAAAAGCAATTACTTCTTATGACCATCTGTTGGTAAATATTGAGCAGTGGCACATTTCAAAATAAAGGTTTTATTTTAATCTGGTTGGGTTCTATTTTTTATTAGAACATGACCAAAATATGATAACTTTTTTAATATTGTAAGCTTCAGTGAGAGCATTCCCACTGTTTTGTGTTATATTTATTCATGTATTAATTTTTTTCTCGAACCCATTTGTGCCCACAGACTATATTTTATATGATAGGGGGAAAAAAATGCCAACATTTTTTGGGTTCATCTTAAAATGTGGTACAGAACTACTTTGGGTGGTCATCGAACGGTACAACTTTATTAATTTAAAGTCACATTGAAAAGTTTTAACACTAAATATTTTTAAAACATGAACATTATGGTTGTTAAATGTTTCCCATTTGACATTTGTTATACATTGCATATGTGTGCATATCTTTGATATTCCACATTCTGAGAGACACCCACTTTCTTATCAGACTGTATTTAGTCTTTAAGCATACAAGACTACTTTTTTTTCTCTCTCTAATATAAGGAATATATTGCAAAAGCAGTAGTCCAATCGGCCCAAAGACTGTATTGTTTACTGTATATATTAACGAAAAACAAAATGTACACACAAAATGTATTTTTTTGATCATACAAACATATTAATCCCTCAAATGTTCTAACAGTTTGTACTCAGCATTCACACATCCAAGCACCAGTATGATAACACTGGTAATAGTGGAACAATCATGACGTCATACTGATGTGCAGCCCCCTGTATAAAGGGTTTTTTTTTTCCTGGAGCATCCACTCAGTCAGTCTCACCACAGACAGCAGACACAGCAACTTCCGTCTGCAGTAAATCGGCTCACCTGAGTCGCAGGATTCTCGAGGACCAGAGAGTCCAGGGCGATGGTGCAGAACACACACGTCTTTCCTGTGCCAGACTTGGCTTGTACAATCAAATCTGAATCAATGAATAGACAAGGGGCCGGATAATTACTCTGAATAATCACAATCACAATTTTGGCTTCCACAGATAATTAAACTTGATTGCATGAAATATTGATGCTTCAACAACAAGTGCCCAATCTGCTGCATCAAGTCAAGTGCCCCCTATCCACCGTTAAACTGTATGACCAATCAGAGGTGTTTACTCTGAGTACATAGTACACAGCTGCTCTCTGCTTCACAGATGCAGGCCAATATTTCACTACAAAAGCCGGTTTGAAAGTGGAGGGTAAATGTATTTTTTATGGTTTGATCAGGCATGGTGGCTAATAATTTAAACCCTCTTTTGCATTACCTTTATTTATTTAATTATTTATTTAATGAAATTGATACAAAAAAAAAAATAATAATAATTTCCTTAAAGTAGGCCATGTCCAACACATAATCTGGGCATCGTACTAAAATTCCTTCTGATTTTCAGTCGTGGAAAAACATGAGAAATAAAAAGATCAAAACGTGTAAAGTTTGGATCCCGAGCCAGTCACTTCAATTTAATATTTTCATAAATTTATATTGTCCACCAATCTAAACAAAAAGGATTTTTTCTTGAAATATGGCACAATTAAACAACCCTAAAATCTTGACTTCGTTAATGTTTCAGGTCCATGGAAGAAGCGAGTCCCACAAAGATTTCCTGATCATGTTTGTGATAATTTGTCAGACCGAAGTAGAAGACTTCCTCTTTATAATCAACCTGTGGGTGAGCATGATTTTATATGATTATTTCAAGAAAAATACCGATTATGTAAGTGTCTATACGGTAACACTACGCAATAAATGGGTACAACACATTTCTATGAATTAATGCTCTCATTACTCTCAAAATTGGCAACATCACATTTGCAGGGTTAGAGGTCGGATCCGGTCAGCAGACCTGTTTCTGCTGATTATTAAAGCAAGGCATCTATCATCCATGTAAACAAAAACATGTGGAGCGGCCCGCACTGTTCGTCAACCCACCCAGTCCGCAGCGGCCCAGCGGGATCGCCTTGAGCTGGATCGGGGAAGGTTTCTGGAAACCTGCGGAGGTCAGTCCATCCAGCACGGCCGGAGAGAGCAGCAGGGAGCTGAAGTCGATTCCCTCCGACAGAAGCACATCTTCGGTCCGCTTTCGCGTTTCTATGTCGTGGGCAGCTTTCCTCACGGAGGCAGCCATGTTGACTGCGCCTCTTCTTCCTCCTCCTGTTTTATGGCGGCTGGCAAACAGCTTTTAGGTGCATTACCGCCACCCTCTGTTCCGAAAAGGAACTACGGTCGGGGTGAACTTGAACTTGACTGTGACTGAATGTTTCTCATTTGTGTCTTTTGTTTGTCTTAGTGTTCAGTCTAATATTAGAGAGGCAGGTAGCGCCATGATGAGAGACGCTGAGTCTATCACCCTGCTATATTTTCCTTGTATACCACAATTAATCTCATCTCTCCTGTTGTAACACTTTTTTTCTCATGCTGACTTTGACCTCAGTCCTAATAACACGGGGCTTGATTGATTAATGGATTCAAAACCCAACAGAGACTTATATAGTTACCCTTGATCTTTGTTGGCTGAGCTAATAAAAAAAGGGCATGTGCGAGCAATGCTGCACAGAATTAATGAAAAGCCTCTGTGTACTGAGTAATTCAAGGTGCACGGCATGTGTGACACAAACAAGCTGTAATTCTCCTCCTTAGCCTTCACTCAGCAGGCATGCTTTTCACTCTGATCCTAAACTCAATCCAGGACAGCTGCAAAGCTAGCAATCATGGAGAGTGCAGTCTTATAGGATATTAGACTCATATACTGTCTCCACAATCCGGATCTATGGATTAAATGTCATCATGCAAAGCCTCCCTCCTTTTATTGGGCTTATTACGAGGACCAGTCTTTTCTCGAGCTGCGCCAGAGCAGCAAACATGCAGCATCTCTCATGAGCTGAGGTTGTGGATGAACAGCTGAAACTTTTTTTTTTTTTTTTTTTTTTTGGGAAGTGGTCCAAGCAGCTGCTTTATCTACACTGAGCAAGATGGAGCACCTCACTCGACATGATGGGAACTTGTCATCATCTCACGGCTCAGTCCACACAGAGCTCCTGTCTCGGACTGGCTACACCATACTGGCTGTGATCATGGGAGTGTTCTCTGTGGGGGGGATCATCCTCAATGTCCTGGTGATTGTGGTGACGGTGAGACACAGAAAGCTGAGGCAGCCACTCAGCTATGCCCTGGTAAACCTGGCCATATGTGACCTGGGCAGTGCTGTATGTGGAGGTCTGCCCACCGCAGTATCCAGTGCCATGGGATACTTCAGCCTGGGACGTGTGGGCTGCATGATAGAGGGCTTTGCTGTTGCCTTTTTTGGTGAGACAATTCATAGCGAGTATGCACACTTTGGGTTTAATGTTAGAAAGGAGATGTGATGGTAAAGTGACAATGTACATAACTTGGTGTGAGGTTATTTGCCCAGTGGTGGAAGATGATCTCAAGTGATTTACTTTGTAGTAGAAGTAGCAAGGTGGTAACGTTAAAAAAAAAAAAAACCCGCCATAAGTAAAGTAACTGAAAATCATTGTTAGTGATGCATCAATGCACAGTGAGCATTTTGCACCTGCTCGACGTGAAGCCAGTCATCAGCAGTGATGGAAGAAGGTAGTCCGATCTCACATCATGCAATTACTCCACTCCAAGTAAAAGGATTGTAGCTGGGAGAGATTAAAATAAAATAAATAAATAAAGCATTTTAAAGGCTTCAATGTGGCGCTATTTTAACTACTTGATATACTCAGTTAAAATTATTAATTAAATTTTTCATGTTGAATCGTGACCTGAAAAGCAACCAAATCTAAATATAGTGGAGCAAAAAGTACAAAATTTTCTGTTTAAAGGTAGTAGAAGTGTACAGTTACATATGTGTAAATACCCAATAAAGTTCCATAAGTCTTTTCACTTTCTTTCTTTCAGGTATAACTAGTCTGTGTACCATAGCAGTCATTTCTGTTGAGCGCTACATAGTAGTGTGCTATCCTTTGGGTTCAGTCCTGTTCCAGACCAGGTACCGCCGTGAAAATCACTCACATGTATCACCCAGACTACTAAACCTTTGATTGCTCCACCAGCATGTGACAAACCATCTCTGCTGCCCTCACTCAGACACGCTGTTGCTGGGGTGGTTTTGTCCTGGGTGTGGTCGTTCGTGTGGAACACTCCGCCTCTGTTTGGTTGGGGAAGTTATGAACTGGAGGGCATCAAAACCTCCTGCGCTCCTAACTGGTACAGCCGGGATGCTGGGAACATGTCCTACATTGTCATATATTTCCTCCTTTGCTTTGCCGTGCCCTTCTCCATCATCATGGTGTCTTACTCCAAGCTCCTGTGGACGCTCTGCCAGGTGAATGTGGGCATGTTGGGACACAATGCAAAGATGGTGCGGTATACTTTTGTTACAACAATCTTTTACCTTGTTTTGGGGGTTACAGGTGACCAAGCTGCAGATGCCGGAGACTGGGAGCATAAGCCGTGTGGAGATGCAGGTGGCTCGGATGATAGTGGTGATGGTGTTGGCTTTCCTGGTGACCTGGCTGCCGTATGCTGCCATGGCCCTCGCCGTCATCATCGACCCCAGCCTACACATCAACCCCATCGTCGCTACCATACCTGTTTACCTGGCTAAAAGCAGCACTGTCTACAACCCCATCATTTATATTTTCATGAACAGACAGGTATACCTCCACTATGCACACACAATGCATTTATCTATATAAACTCGCCACTATTAGGCGTACTTGTACATCCTTATGGGATACAATACAACATTACCATCCACAAATTCTGCTTTGACAAACAGTTCAGTTTTGTCTGGTTATGTCAGAGTATTGTTAATGTAGATATATCTTTATTATAGAGATATATAGAGTTTGCATAAGTTTTGAATTGGAGTGCATTATATAAAGAGGTGTTCCGTATATTTTCACCACCCAATTTGCATATATAGCAGAGTCAAAATATTAGAAACACCTGTCAATATAATGCACTTCATTATATGATTATAAGTACAATAGTTATCTTTCTGACAGTGTTAACAAAACCTTACTGGCAGAGTTGTTGTATTGCACCGGTTGGTGTAATCATGCACTATTATTGGTAATGTGCTTTTTGTGTGTTTCCAGTTTCGAGGATACACTATTTCCACTGTCCTGTGCGGTTGGAACCCGTGGGCCTCAGATCAACAGATGTCTGAGGACGAGAGCACCGTTGCTTCTGTCAACAAAAGCCAGAGAGTCTCATCTAAACAATCTTTAAAAGAGTTAAAATGATGTGAGTCTTACTCTTTAAGATATTTGATCCACATTCTATGTAATTCAACTGTGTTTCTATTTTCCTGATGGGCTGTCACTCCCCTTTTTTCCAAACAATAAATACAACCCTATAGTTTGGGATACTTTATCCTTAAAATGAAAATGTGTTTATCATAATTCATGCTTTTTTTTTTTGCATTACTCATTGTAATAAAATATTATTTTTAAAAGTATTTATTTAAAGATTCACGTCCACATTTTTTAAAATTATATACTGCTGAAATAACTGTAATTAATAAGTATGTATGTATGTATGTATGCATAATGGCTTAATTACATCCGTTATAAACTTTACTTACAGAATTGTCTAAGCTATAGATAATGCCAACACACACACTGGTATACTTCTCTCAGTTCTAATGTGGATTAACCAAATATACACTTCATTAAATGATCATTTTGTACAACCTGTTCTGGCTAAAGTCATTAGGTTTTGTGTCAAACTGCCAAAGCTGATGATGTAATCAATGACATTAGATGCCGATAAATTTTTAAATGATTTCTGACAAGAAAAAAAGTAATTATATGGTTTTTATTTTGATTTTCTTTAATTAGGTGTACACATCCCCTTTGCTTCTTAAGGTCTGTGCTCAAACATGGTACACACCCCTTGCACACAAACAGACCTTTGTCACCTTTATATGACCTTTATGGCTTTCATTGATTAAAAAAAAAAAAAAAAAAAAAAATCAAAAGAAAACAGTGTGTTATACTCCTTTACTCCAACATGATACTTCACTCCAGCCTTTTGGATCCAGCATGTTAAACAGCAAGAAAAGAAATTAATAAAAAAGGAAAAACCTGTCATCACTTTAGTCAAGTCTCACAGTTTGATCATTCACAGTCATTTCTCCCTCTCTAAAGAAACACAAATGCAATCATACTCTTCCTATAACCTTGGCTTTTTTATTGATTACAGAAATATTGCTATAACTTTCAATAAGGAAAAGCAAAAAAAAAAAAAAAAAGCCAGAGTGTGAATAGCTGTATCAAACCTGTACACGTTGTATATACAGAGTGAGGGATCATCTATGTACATGCTACATACTGTCACACTCTGGGTGAATAAGTAGTCCTTCTGACAGGCAAAGATGTGGGATCACCCTTTGTGAATCCGATTCAGAGAAAGTGACCCGAGGTCTTTGTCTGAGGAACAGGAGACTCCAAAGTATGCTCACAGGCCATCTCTTCTAAGATACAGTACATGTTGACATGTCAACTGGTTGGTGTGTGAAACAGTTGTGTGCTTGAACACTTGGTGCTTGGAGGATCGACTTTGGTCCTGTTGTTTCTGGCAGCCTGTGACGATATCAGCAGGAAACAACAGTGTGTCTGAGTCTTTAATCCTGCTAAATACTCAGAGATGTTAGTGCCCAGTTATACAGGCCACATAACTGTAAGATACACCTTAGAGGTGAGTCAGGTTTGTCACACAAACTATCTGGTCCCAATGCTGGCAGCACATGATATTGTTGCTGAATACTGTGTTGTCTTCATTTTATTCAACGTACAGTCTCCAGACATATTTAGGAGCCATTGCAGGTTAATGTGTTAAAAAATAATGTCATAAGGTCATGTCCCATGCACAATTTGAACCAACTGGAGGTATTTCCTTTCCAGCAGCAGCTATTTCACATACCAACTGAGTGTTTTATACACAAACATGCTTGAAGACAAGTAAAGACATGGGTAAGGTAATCACTGAACACCAATATCATGGTCAAATTAACAGATTATGAATGACACGACAGGTTGATGCTGAGAAATTCTTCTACTCCTTCACATAGAGTTTAAACCAGCTTTGCAAAAAAAGGGTTTCAGGCCATGTTCGACACACTCTGCTCTACTGGGGCAGACATACGAGACCAGCTGTACCTCGCAGCATCCACAAAACGACACTAGCAATAAGTCCTGAGCTCAAGGAATGTGCAACACGTCCCCAGCCAGTCGCCACACTGCTCCGGTGGGAACACAGTAAAGACTGAGAACAGCATCCTGGAATTATCATTGCTTCTGACGAGTAAAAAGTATCCTTGTATGTACAGAAAAGAAAAAAAAAGAGAGTAAATAATAAATGCATGTGGAGTTGGGAGGTTCGGGGTTATGGTCTAAAGAGGTAAAATCAGGTGCAATGAGAACGTTTCAACATCAACACCTGTACACCACACAACAAATGGAAACAACTTCTGAGTCAAGGCAAAAGAGGAAAGGGTGTGTCTACAAAAAGCAGGTGAGGATTTGTACTCTTCTTTACCTCTCTGTCCTTGCAGGTTGTCTTTCTTGTGCACTGAAACAGGAGCATCTTGCAGCATGGTGTTCTTTACAGCATGTGAGCATGAAGCTAATGCAGTTATTGTCGACTACTGGTTTGTGAGTGTGTTCATCCGTAGCGCCGTACAGTGTGATGTCATCAGTGAAGATAGACACATTTGTCCTAAATGGTTAGTGAAATGCTGTTTTTCTTTTTTTTTTTTTTACTTTTTTGGTTTGTTATGTTGATTCTTCATTCTAACATCTAGCATGTACTTAACATCCTACGGTGTACTCTGCTTACGTGACTGATGAGGTAACATAATGACAGCCACCCTGACCTCTACTGGACAATAAGGTGCTAAAGTTTATCTCTGTAAACTCCATTGATCTACACACTCTTAACTTTCAAGTGAATCACAAGTGTGTGTTTGTGTGTGTGCATTTAAGAGAGATAAAGAGAGAGAATGAGATAAGAAGATAGAGAGAGAGAGAGATTGTGTGTGTGTGTGTATGTGTGTGTGCGTGTGTGTGTGTGTGTGTGCGCAAGTTGCTTTAAAGATCATGTAATAAAGGGCCAATAGGTTAGGCGAGGGTTTCAGGGTTGAGGTGCAATATTCAGAGTTTGGATTCAGGCTGAGGCGTGTTATGATAAAGCAGAGTTCTACAGCTCAGTCTCTTTATGTACAACAACAGTCCTAACAACAGCAACAAAAAAAAAGAAGAAAAGCGCAAGAGAAAGTGACGGATTCTTCTCTCTCTTTCTTCGCCTTTGAATCATTTTCGCTCCTTCCTCCTCACAGCTCACTGATGCAGCAAGTTCTGTTCAAAAACCGAGTTAGCCCACGTCCTAAGCGACGCCCCCTTCTGGACAGCGGCGGTAGTAGCAGCAAGGAGAATATCGCACTCTCCCACTTTTCTTCCAGCATCTCCGCATTCTCTCATATTCATTTTTTTCCTGTCTTTAGGGCTGAGCTGAGTCTCTATTTTTTTATGATCAAGTACGAATTCTTCAACCTAAATTCAGTGTGGATTTGTTTCCATGTTGTTGTTTGTGTCTGTGTGTGTGTTTTCTTCTTCAGTGTGTGTGTATGTTTTATGCGGCAGGGTGTGTGTCGCTCCTTCAGTGTGTGTGTGGCAGGGCCAGTGAATGTATGTCTGACAGGACAGCTCCGCGTGTCACTGTCCTCCTCACTTCAGCGCCCCCGCCAGCACTAAAACAACACACTCTGCCTCCTGCTCTTCCCCTGGGCTGAGAGAGAGAGACAGAAAGACAAAGAGAGAGGCGGAGAGATATGAAAAAATGTTAAGATTTGATTTAGACACATATACACACACCATTACACATCCACAAATATTTCACTCCATGCCAACAACACAAAATATACACTATATGGCCAAAAAGCAGAAGATCATCACACATTAAAAAACTGAAACAATCATTTTTTTTCTTTGAATAAATCATGATTCATTGATGTATATTCTGTCGGATTGAACACACAAACAGACACACACGTGATTATTCGACATCTTGTTTCAAACCCACAGGAATAAATAAACTGCGATGACAGCCTCTGCTCTTCTGGAAAGGCTTTCCAGATTTTGGAACCTGGTTGCAGGGATTTGCTCCCATCAGCCACCAGAGCTTAGTGTGGACTGGCACTGGTGTTTGGTGATAAGGTCTGTCTCACAGCCGGCCCTCTAATTCAGCCAGACAGTGTTTGACAGGGCTAGGTCATGGCCCATATTTGGAAATGAATGGCAAGCTATGTAAATATTTTATTCATTAACATTTGTTTTTCTGTCATAGATTCAAAGAGCTTTTTCATGCATTTTCCATCTCTTTACTATATTTTAGTATTTTTTGTTTATTTTTTGGAATGGCTGCAACTTTATTTCATTTCTGGCCTATTTAATTATTCACTTAACAGTGATTTAAGCTAAACTAAAACTGCTGACATGTTGTAAACTGTATAAAAAGTCAATTTGTCCTTATTTGATATATGCATTTCTCGAGGCTTGAAAAGCATGGAAGCGTGGGATCATTTATCTCACAAGTCGTAATAAAATATTTAAGTTATTTTTTTGACACTGTAATGCTAAAAAAAAAAAAAAGCTACATCTGATAACTTTAAAGCATTTAGTGTTATAGGCCGTAGCAAAAATGAGATAATTCACAATTAGCTGAAGAGAGGGGTGAGTTAATGGGTTGTATTCTTCATTTTCAGCAAAGAAATTATTGAAGATTATCACATGTCATTTTTAGAGGTTTGTTAAGTAACCGGCCAAAGACTTGTTACAGACTGGTCGAGTACTTCACAATCATTGTTTGTGGATCTGGGTTTATCCATACTATCATGATGAAAACAGAGGACTTCCTCTACCTGCTGCACATAATAGTCAAACGCCCCGGATGAAAAGCACAGAAATGTTGTGGACTGATAGTTTTGGCCATATGGTGTCATGGTGGTGCTATCAGTTACAATATTTCAATCATATATTTATGTAACCTGAAATATTGTGTGTAATCTAATATTGCTTATTGAAAACATACTTACCAGTAACTGTAAGACACTAAAGTGAAACACACAATCTATCTCCATGCTGATAGCAAATGCACTTAAAACACACAACCAACCAAACGCACACTACAGCAAACCCTCACTTACAGACTCAACAAGCTACATCTCTCGCTGTAGAAACCTAAACAGAACTGCAGATAAAAAGAATCAAATGACTCTAATCCCGTTCTCTGATAACAAAATGTATCTTTTGTGAATATAAAATTGTCTGTTTCATCCCTGATATGAACACTGGAAGTGGCCCACTCTGAGAAAAGGAGCTTTAGGGAAGTGAAAGCTGCTGATTCAGGTGGGTGCAAGGCTTCAAATGTGAGGTAAAGAAAGGAGAATGAATGGGAGAAAGGGAGAGGCATTAACAAACTGTAGGCACAAAGAAATAAACAATAAAAAGACAAAAAGGAAGGGAGTTGAAAGAGGTAACAGGGTGCAGGGAATGCAATGAGGGAGGTGAAATGTACCAGCATTTAGGCCAATTCAGATACCGTGAGAGCTTAACATTAGGAAGGACAAAGTGCAGTTATGGACAGAAGAAACGAGGCCAGGCGACAGCCAAGGGGGACTAAACAGAAGACAGACAGAATGAAAGAGACCGTATTTACCAGAATGGTAGGGGCCACTCAGCCAGTGGAAGTGGAGGAGAGATTGTGACTCTGAGCCCTGGGATTGGCTGCTTCTCTCTGGAAGTACTGCGAGGGTGCAGAGCCTAGCTTATGGGCCATCGCTTTTTAGGGTTAGGGGAGAAGAAGGGGGGAGGTTGGGAGTATTGAGGTGTTACGGAGGAGTTGGAGTAGGGCACACAAGGGAGGTAGAAAGAATTAAGGAAAAGATGAACATCGCGAGAGAAGAGAGCATGGGAACCAAGACAGAGAGGGGACAGTTTATCAGAACACGACAGAGAGGCAGCGAAAGCAGAAAGAAAGACACAAACACGGATTGTGATAGAGACAGGAACACTAAAGTAAATCTGAGCACATCAGGTATGGACAATTAGCATGTCGTGGTACAGACGAGGGTAAAAGTCCCAGTGATGTAGTTGAGTGTTCCCTCAAGGGTTGGGTCCGATGTTTACTTTGGTTACAAACTACATATGATTTGACCTTTAAATTCACATTGAGTTGAGTTGATCAAAATATACATATTTTCCTCTTTGTCATGTGATTAATTAATCTGGATTGTTTTTTATGTGAGTTGCCTCATGTTGTGTCTGCCTGCTATGTATTTTTAATTTTATGGGTGAAAACTAAATCTAACTATTTGTGTCCTATTGTCATGGATTACTGGGAGGACAGATTTATTTCCTCATTGCAGAGACTATCAGGGTATGATGTTTACTATGTTCATAGTGCAGCTGTGTGTTCGGCATACATTTCTTAATAAGCACTTAACACAGAGTATAGTTGATAGAAATGCAAGCCATAAAGCATAAACAGGTGTTAGGCAAGTTACACCTTTGACCACATGGTGGTGCTACATGCGCAACTAAAGGATCTCCAAAGTGGCCACAGTTCATTCTGAAGCAGACATGAATACTTGTACTGCAATTTATAGCATTCTAACCCATAGATGTCAAGAAATGGCACTGAAAAAACAAACCTCAACCTCATTGTGGTGCTTAAATCATCAAAGTCATTAAGATCCATCATCAGTGAATAAATATGAATGTCTGCTAGGATTTCATGAGCAGGAACTGGGAACCTGTGTGTGACATGTATGACCACACAGTGACATGAGAGACGACATAAAGCAAACAGAGAGGAAAAGACAGAGAAGAGGAAGAGGACAGGGAGCAAGACCTAATCTCTTTCATAATCCCACAGAGAATTCCTCATTTTCTGCTTTTGTCCCTCTATTTTTAAATACTGGAGGACTTACTTGACTCTGGGTAGACTGATGATCTCTTTCCTGGATCTTTCTGCAGCTGAATGCCTTTTACAGAGAAGATGGACGCAGCTGAGAAGAACAGACAGTTGGTGAGACAGTGTTTGCTCAGTACATGCGTATGTTCAACGTGTCAGACTGTGTGTACTCACTGTCAGCCAGTGTTTGAACTTGATCCCCAAAACATTTGAAATATGAGTGTCTGATGGCGTCCTCTGCTGATACCCGCTTCTTAGCCTCAAACTGGGGAAACATAAAGACAAAGAAAGACAAAAAAGGGGAATAAAGACAGACATCGTTAGTTGTCAATACAATGCACAAAGTTTAAACCTATGAAAAGTATTCATCATTATGATCGATGTTCATTACCTGTAGGAGCATTGAGAGCAAGTCGTGACCATCGTTGTCTATCCTGTGAGCAAGAGAAAAAGCAATCAAGATGATGGGAAAGTGTGAGAGACAGAAAAGTGAGGGTAAGTGTGGTCAAATGCTGATCTAAGCCATATGTAGCAGTGTTGTGTTCCTGCCATTTCAAGAGAGGCGGAAACGCTTGACCACAGCTCCTTCTGAAAATCAATCTCTATCTTATTACATATAAATGAACATTGCAACAGGTTTTGCTTGCTGTAATCACTCTTCCCATCCACATTGGCCATTAACAGATCCATTCCCAAAATCAATTTCAATGCAAGTGATGGAGTACAAAACCCACAGTCCCTATTCTATGCAGAAACACATTTAAAAATTAAGTTGGAATGACTCTGAGTTAGACAAACCAAGTCTTTACCTCTGAAAAAATAAAAATCTTTAGGTACAGTATTGTTTTTTTGGAAATATTCTTTTACCCGAGCTCAGTAGTAAAGCACTTTCCATGCAGACCAAAAGACCAAAACTTAAGAAACTAAGTACGAATTGACATGTGTGATTTTGAAGGCTAATGCATCATATCAGCTTCAGATAAAATATATTTTTGCCAATGTGTGGCATTGCATTGTTTCATGAGGCAGCATGAGCAGGAAGGCTTATTCAAGCAAGAAAAACTTGTTTCAATGTTAATATGTGTGTCTGACTAGTCAAACTTTAAACACACACACACAGCCATGGCTGTGTGCACAACTGCCCACCTGGGTGCATGGTTGACGAGGGGCTCCGCGTGGTACTGGGGGAAATTGTACGTCTTAAACTCTTCACTGGTGGTGATACCAGGCCAGGTCTCTTCTGTAGGAGTACCTGTTTAAGATAAAGAAGATCCATATGTAGAGTGCACACACACACAATAGTATACATGTTACACAAGCAAGTGCTCATCTGAATTGTCTCACCGAGGATGCGGAATATGAGGTGAAGTTCATCCTCCACAGTCGATCCAGGGAAGAGAGGTCTGCCAGTGATCATTTCATAGAAGATGCAGCCAACACCCCTTGACAAAGACACAAAAAATGGCCGATTACATTAAAATTGGAAAGTCTTAAAGGACCCCATAGCAACCTCAAATTCCCAAATGTCACAACCTACTAAACTTAACTACAGATAACAGGATGTTGAGTTTAAAATATAAACAGGACATAAAAATGAAAAAGGTATAAAGAAAGGCAGACAAACAGGAGTACTCTAATGTTCTCTCTCTGAAACTGTTTAATTTGCCTCGTTTGTGTTTTCTTACCACATATCAATGGGTGTAGAGTACTCAGTGGAGCCGAGAAGCACATCTGGTGGTCGGTACCATAATGTCACAACTTCATTGGAGTAGGTCTTTGTAGGAACAGACTTTGCTCGTGCCAAGCCTTAATTCAAACAAATAATATGGCATTGATTTATGTATTGCTTTATTTATTTCATTTTTTAGTTTTGTTGTGGGACAACTCATACTTTGATAAAACGTCATAATTATGAGTACCTTGTAGCATTTTTCTTCCAACTCTCTTTTCACAACAAAGCCAAATTATTTAATGGAGAATATGTACAACAGTATGTCATGTGTTGATTATTGCCTCAGGGGGGCAGTGTTGAGTCATTGCAAACCCTGCTGTCCCATAGGGTCTATGGGACAATCTTTCTTTAGGGGGCGCCAGTGAGCCTTTCAGACTTCAGATGGATTTTTTATCCAATAAAGTGCCAAGAAAGACATTGCCAACAATTTAAATAACTACTCAGAAATGAAAGCTCTATTATCATCTCCAGGTCAAGGACAGATCGGTGGTATGTAAACTTTAAACTTAAACTTATTTTCCGTGTTAACCACGTGAAAAAGTTTTTTTGTCAGCACAGTATTCATTTGAAGCATGTTGTAATTGGTGTTTTGATTCCAGTTATTAACAGTTTGCGGTTATAGCTATTTATTGAAGGAAAATAACATGAAAAGTCAAGCGAGTACAGGGAGTGTCAAGACACGTATAAAAAAGATGTTTAAGTTCTAGTTAGTTTAAGGGTTGATTTACCAAAGTCTGCCAGTTTGAGCTCTCCCTTTTCATTAATGAGCAGGTTTTGGGGTTTGAGGTCTCTGTGAAGGACCTTTCTTCTGTGGCAGTAGGCCAGACCTCGTAACAGCTGGAATAGGAATATCTGGAAGGGAGACAAGATTAAAATGACTTAATTTGACATATGTTCATTGCATTTAAGTAGTGTATTTTTGCTTGAAACATTCAGTGGCATTATTTTAACACAGAGATTAAATTATAACTTTTTGTATTGCTGCCTGCCAACTTTTTGTCTAATGTATAAATCAAGACAATCTGTTACGAGAGGTTTATGAATCAAAGATTAAATGTGGATTTAAATCATTGGGTTTTTGTTGGGTTTTTGTTGGGTTTTAACTTTGCGTTACCTTGACGTTTTGAACGCTCATGATGCTCCCACAGTCATCCATGTACTGTTTCAGATCTTTTTCCTGTGAGACAAAGAAAGAAAGAAAGAAAGAAAGAAAGAAAGAAAGAAAGGACGACAGTGTAGGTATGAGTATACTATGCTCAAATACACACAACAAACATAGATACATGCACAGTACAGTCACTCACCAGGTACTCAAACACGAGTGTCAGGCACTTGTCAGTGTGGATAATGTCATGAAGAGTGACAATATTGGCGTGCTTCAAGTCTTTCAGTAGAGACACTAGAAGAGGGAGACATATCAGAGTCTGTCAGTCAAACACAGACAGCCTGTGAGGAAAACTTAAAACAGCCCATAGTTCTCTTACAGCTATGGGAGCTACCAGCCAATACAGATTAGCATTGCATTGTACGTGCCATTTTCAAAATCTTACAAGTTTCTTGACAGTATGGTTCTGTTTACTTCCAAAACACATGATTTAAACAGGACATCCGTACCTTCCCGGATAGCTGTGCAGGGCGCACCCTCCTCATGCTCCAGTCGGATTTCCTTCAGAGCTACTAGGTTGTCCGTTAACTTGCTTCGCCCCTTGAACACCGTGGCATATGTCCCCTGCAGAGACGGAAAGCATGTGACTGCAGTGTGAAGCTTAGTATTTATGGAGTTGGTATCGGCTTAGCCTCACTTTTACTGATTTTCTTTATTGATCTCACCTCCCCTAGTTTGTCCAGTTTGATGTAGGTCTCAAGTTTCCCAAAGCCGATTTCAGACTGCAGGAGACAGAAAGGAAGACAGTTTAGAAAGTTATGTGCTATCGATGTGCATTATCACTATTGTGGCTACTGGTGGTGGACCAGGCAGGGCCTCTCCACCATGTTTCAGCTAACAACTGTGGAATTAAATCCTGCAGGCGACGGCTGTTAGTGCAGTCACAATGCAGTTGACATTTGCCCTACTACTGCAGGGGTCTGAGTCACCAGGCCTTGTTATTTTATGTGTGTGTGTTTGCGTGGTACAGCATTAGCTTGGTTTCAGTTATAGCATCTTACTGAGCATCTCTGCTTTAAGTAGCTTAGGTTACATATGTGACTGTGTCTTCACTTTATGTTAACTCATAGCTTACCCTTAAAGGAAAATTTCAGTATATGCTCTTATTGGCTCTTACAGGGGGTGTCGCAAGATCACGGTGAAAACATGAGTGGGGTTTGGGAAAGGTTGGGAAAGCATTTGATGTGCCACAGTACAGAAAGCTTAGTAGATCTTCAATGTCATGGTCTTTTAAATGAAATGGAAGCCAGTACTTTTCTGAGCCAGACAATGCAGATGAAGTGCCAGGTAGAATCCAGGTTAAAGTTTCTAATGCAGTCTGATCTCATTCTGACACTGATATTTCAAAGTCTGGTTGTCTAGGTCACTGACCATCATTAATCACTAAATATATATTTAATCATATGA
This sequence comes from Hypoplectrus providencianus, assembly GCA_028566105.1. Taxonomy (NCBI): domain Eukaryota; kingdom Metazoa; phylum Chordata; class Actinopteri; order Perciformes; family Serranidae; genus Hypoplectrus; species Hypoplectrus providencianus. The sequence continues at coordinate 15,208,050 of JAOWBC010001714.1, forward strand.
TTGCACAAACACGCAGACACACTGTTTCTCATTCTGCACTACAAAGAAAAGGTGCAATAACTACTAAATAATTTACACAATAAAGAAATGGATTAATTTGTGTGCTGCCCTTTTGATAGATTGATAGATGATAGATTGTGGTTTACTGATATGCCGTTTTTTGTTTTTTTTTAAATCCAAATCAATTCCAACTTCTACACCTTGAAGCCCAACATTAAGCTTAACTCGTGCAATAACTGATTTCTGTAACTGGTTTTTGTATTTTGTCTATTAAAGCAGCAAATTAAGGAAGTAATTATTTTGTTTGCTAAATCTAAACAGTGCTCCCGACTTTGTCTCTTTAAGCCACATAGTGATGTCATTATCTATTATACATTAAGAATTTGGCCACAGTAAGTCAGTCACAAATCAAATATCTCTCTTTCACTTCAGATAACTTTATAGGTATATTTACTTTGAAATACTTCCATATATACCCAGCAGGCGTACTTCAAATCTCTGTGTATGTCTATGGTAAATTCTGAATAAATCCTGAATATAGCTAATAAAGGTTCAGCTGCATAATGTATATGGCCCCTGGGTTTGTAGGTCATGAATTATAGATGGATTTAGCTATGTCAAGCTGTGATACCCACATGCCTGTCAATGTTTGTCCCCTGCCTTGTCACTTTCCCTCAAGTAATTGTCTATCTCTTGTTTAACCTCCATGTTTTATCTGCGTTCATCTCTGAGCCTTCCCATCTCCCTCAATCTTGCGTGGCCGTCCCGTCATGATGCTAATATGAATGCCAGGCCGATGCTCGTCTGCGCGCATGTATGTGTGTGTATGAGGGGGAGGGTCTCCAGTGACCAAGTTAGCTGATGAAGCATGTGATCTCTTTAAAGGCATGCCTAAAAGCCAACATCAGAACAAGCTCGGACACACAAGATGACACACTTATACGCTGAAACAAGTGTGTGTGTGTGTGTGCATGGGTGAGCACAAATTGCAATTTGCATATTTAATTCACCAGTATAATTAGCATTTTGGTCTTACAATCAATATCTAGCTTTGTATCTGGTAATTTGTCCAGCAATGATAAATGAGACTCATAAATAACTATGGAAAGAAACATGTATGAATGTATACTATCTGCAGGGGCATACACTGTATGTATGACTCTGTGTGTGTTTGTAGGCAAGAGAATTTTTGTGATGAGACATGCAGCCTATGCTCAAATGTAAACACACACACTCAGACACACAAACACACTGCTCCCATCTCTGTGTTTGTGACAGGGGCTGTCAGGAGCTGTTTCTGAGCTGTGCTGCTCTTTTGGCAGGGGAATCAGTCTCATGAGCAAAACACACACAGTGACACACACACACATACAAAAACATACAGAACCCACACACGGACATTATGGCCACCTCCCCCCACGTCAACCCCAAAACAGAAAATAAATCTGTCGCCTCTCTGCGTGTTGTAGAGCCTCAAAAAACAAAGGAGCGTCCAGCTCTAACCTGCAGCCTGCTCTCTGCTTCCAGCATGCAACTGCACTCTCCGTCTATGTACCTTACACTCCTTTTAGCGCGTGTGTGTGTGTGTGAGTGTGTGTGAGTGTGTGTGCGCCTGCGTATGCTTTCGATGGCAACGGGTTCATTTCATTCCCAACGCTCCAGTGAGCTTACTCAGCAGAACTAGGTCAGACCAAGTTTTTTGTGACAAAATTAAAGCAACATAAAACCAAACAAAATGCGTTCTGTCTGAGACTATAAGGGAGCCAGGGAGACACACAGAGAGACAGACTGACAGCACAAGTGAGAAATGTCTACACGTCTACAGCTATGCTCTAACGTGCAATGAGAATTAGGTCTTTTACCTGCACCATATTTCATTTTTAAAAAGGGTTTCTCTTGTGTCGCCTGTAAGAAGGCTTGATGATGAGAGAGAGAGGATGAATTGACAGTATTGAGTGGGAGTGGGAAAATGACAGCCCTTCTGCTTAGAAAAGAGATGGCAGGCACGGGGAGAAGCAGACAGGAGGTCTTCATTAACATGATGCAGCAGTCCTCACATCGTCAATCAATCAACCAATAAACATGTTGCACTGTGTCACCTTTTTCATGTAATCTGCCAAATGCAACAAGCTAGGTTTGACACAAAGGAGTGAACCAACACTTGAGCTCAGTAAGGATATTTTATATCACACAGTGACAGTGGTATATCACATATCAAAAGTCCAGGTGGACTCAAAGTGGCTTGAGGGTCATATTACATTAGTTTTTGAATTAATAAAGAATATCACAAGCAGTTTGAGGAAAACACTTTCCCACAGTCAAAACTGATGTATTCCTTGGTGCATAGATATACATTTGATATTGTTTGGAGTTATCCCAACTTAAATGTTGAGTGTATTCAGATTCAGAAAACATCACATATGTATCCAAGGATTGAGTGAAACTAACAAAGTATATTAAGGGTCTATCTCTAAGCTTTGTCTGAGATGAGGCCCCCAGTCTTAGACTTTGAAAAAACCCTAATGGATAGCATGCTATAACAAGAGCATAATACAACCAAGAGGATAAAGGGTGCATAAAAATGTGTCTTGCCTAATTGGACTTTCAGTTTTACAGTCATGAAGTTAAATATTCTGTCATTGCAGGGTTAAATAGGTCAGAAAAAAGTGAGTGTTGCATAACATGGTTAAGTATTATGGATAAAATGATAATGATCTCTTTCCTCAGCGCCATGCTACACTGATTCTCATTAGACCTGTGTGAATAATTGATTATGAATGGGCAGCAGCTATAAGAGAAAACTGATACCAACCAACTTCACTTACATTACATTGGAAGCCATTCAAAGATCAAAATACTAGTGCTGTCAAGAGATTAAAAAAATTGTGCGATTAATTAATTATGATCTGTAATTAATTAATCTAATTAATCTCTT